>WNWK01005447.1:87596-120810 GCA_009830355.1 Cherax destructor
AATAGAACCATAAATACCATATGAAAATACACCTCAAAGTCGGCTTTTAACCCTTTCGGGGTTATGGTCGAACAAGTACGTTTTACGCACTGTGGTTATTGACGTACTAGTACTCCTAAATTCTAGCCCTCAAATCAAGCAGAAACAGGCTGTTAGGCCTAGATGTGATAGGAATGGGTCTGTGGGTCAGTGCTGCAGTATAAAAATTCCTGCACACCACAGAATAATAAGGAAAAAAACTGACCGTGTTTTTGGTTTAAAACAGCGACTTTGCAGTCTATTTTATTATGGTATTTATGCTTGTATTCTCTTTTCTTAGTCTCATTTTATAGAATAGATGATATATTACAGAAATAGAATAATTTTGACTGGTTTCACGATGACAAGTACCTTGAAACTGAGCTCAAGAAAGCAAAATGTTCGATTTTCCGAAATGGTCAGGATAACAAATCAACCATGCGTCCAATACACATCAACTGGAGAGTCTAATATTCTTGTACAAGTGCGCTGATATTATTTATACCATTTGTACAGTGATGCAGTTGTATACATAACAGTAAATCTTCTATTTTTTGTGAGAATAAAAATTCAAAATGGAAAGCAAAACTAATGTAAGAGGGGCCTGGAGACGTGACTAATGAACAGAGAAGATGTTATTTTAGTGCCAGGAATGTCTGCCTTGTTTATTATGGACCCTATTTTGAAATTGGCATCGTTTGAAATTTGTGTGAAATTGGCCAAATTGCCATTTTCTGACCAATATTTTGGGTAGTTGAAATTGGTAAATAGGCGGTTTCTTGTACGCAATCGATAGAAGAAATGGAATTCTAACGAAATAGCTATAAGTTTAGTAGACTGAAACATTGGAATGTGCCGTAAATAGGGCTCAAAGTGGGCGAAATCGCCGATGCGTAAATGTCATGGATACTGCTAACTTTGCGAAAGCATAATTCCGTTAGTTTTCGATCAAATTTCATAATTTTTATGGCGTTATGATCGGAAAAAGATTCTCTATCATTCCATAAGAAAAAAATAATTTTTTTTTAAATTCGTGGACCCTGAGAACGAGTTTCAGAGAGACCCCTTGGACCCCCAAAGGGTTAAACCAAAAACACGGTCAATTCTTTTTTCTCATTATGCACTGACCACGCAGACCCATTCTCTCACATGTAGGTCTACCAGCTTTCTCCCGCTAGATATGAAGACGCTAGAATTTTGGTGTAATACTACGGCACCAATACTGGCTTGCAAGCCGTAGTAATACGGCACCGACAGTGAGAGGGTTAAATTCACCATCTAACATTGTTACGAAGTTGGAGGAGCTATAGGAGAGAGAGGGAAGGGCCAGCAGAAGGAGCATTTAGTATCTGATGAGTTGTCTTGATAGCTGGATACTAGCGGTGGCGTGAATAAAATGATGTGTAATTACGCTAATATTAGTAATAAAGGTTATCTATCTATCACATTTATTCCAACTTGATATCAGAAACACGATAGATAACTTAGAAGCATTATAAAGATGCCGAAATTAATAATAAAAGGCATATTATATAGAGAGGCAGAGGCAGGCCAGCCACCACTCTGGGATATGATTATAGGATAGATACGTTCTCTCATCTGTACCTCTGGTCTATAACACCAGAGAAAACGGTGCTTATATCATGTTTATCTTAACAAAAAGCTCAAAAATTGCACAATTTTTCCTGAATATCCCCCCCCCCCCCGAGTCCTTTGCTATGCGCGCGTTTTCCTCAATGAATGGATTAAAATTATTTTCACAGCGAATATAAAACAATGAATGTTTTACACAGTACAAGATGCAATTTTGAAATACAGTATACAAAATATTTTTTTATTTTTGTGGGAGTAAAAGGCAGATATTTTGATAAATGTAAAAAACCTTACCAACTTTATTTTTTAGGGGGAATGAAGATAACATATATTACAGTATATGACTCTTACAAAACATCGGATTAGCCATGTTTTATCAGTATAAAGTGTTCAAAGAGCTTTTCCCAGTGCCTTTATGTGCCTCCTTGCTGCCAAATGTCATTTTTAGTAAAAAAAATTCATTTGTTTTTTGGGCGATCTTTTTGAAACTTCGTCAAAGTAAAGAAAATGTAAGCTTCTTAACCCCTTTGGGGGTCGACAGGCCTTCTTGGAAACCTGTTCCCCGGGTCGAAAAATATTCAGAAAAAAAATTATTTTATCTTATGAAATGATAGTTTTTTTTTCTAATTCTAAATGGCTAAACAAAAAATTTTTGCAATCAATACTTACAGAGATATGGAGGCTTCAAGTTGACAGAAATTGAACCGCTTCTGTCAACATCGCTGACTGCCGGTCGGCCGGTAAATTGTTACTTAGTTTTTTCGAGTTGTTTTCTTATCGATTTTTTTTTTAAATTACTTTTATGGCCTGTGAGACCAATATAAGTGCTGTTTTTCAAATATTCACTCGCTAATTTTTACACAATAATGGCATAAAGTTTGTTATCACTATTTTGTTTACAAAACATATTTACAACAATGTACAATGTAAAATAATGTTTATAACTATTGTTCAATCATATATATACACATATACAGTCACTGCACATGTTCCTAGAACTTCTGCAGCCTGTGGAAGTCTTTGAAACATGGTGACATGCACAGTGGTGTTTCACATTCTTCACACATATAACGAGTGTCTTTGCGTTGCTGTGGGCGTCTTTTTGTATGTGCACAGACATAACACCTCTTCTGAGCCTTTTTCTTGCAACAGTAGCAGGCAGTTTTGTTAGGAAGTGTTCACCATGCCTCGGACGAGAGGGTAGTTGTTGGTAATTTCGTGGGCGGTTTTCTATTGCAGGTGGTGTTTCTTGGTACTTGGTGATTATTTGCCTGATGACAGACAAACAAAATTCACCATATGGTGGTTTGTTTGTGGTCTTCAACTTATAAACAATATAAGCATTGAGCATGGAAATATCCAGAATGTGAAAAAAGAGTTTTATGTACCACTTATAACTCTTTCTAACACAATCAGCAAACTCAATCTGCATGTCACATTTGTCCACTGAACGCATACTTAGAGTGTAGTCCATCACAGCTGCAGGTTTTAGAATGGGTTCATCGGTCTCTCTATTCACCCTGCCACTGTCTGCCATTTCATTAGGGTGAACTGATGACAACAGTGTGACATCTCGTTTGTCATGCCACCGAAATGCCATGATATCATTGGCAGCAAACGCCTGCACCTCACCTCTACGGGTGCCTGCATCGAACCTAGGCATATGCTTACGATTTGCATGAACTGTTCCGCACACATCTGTCATGTTCACCCGCAAAAAATCACTGAGGGTGGGGCTTGTGTACCAGTTATCAATATATAATATATGCCCTTGCCAAGATATGGTTCCATCATTGTTCTAACGACATCACCAGAGATACCCAGTAACTTCCTGGTATCTTTCAATGTACAGTGGTCCCCCGCCTAACGAGCAAAATTCATTCCAGAAGCCTGCTCAAGTGCCATTACCGAACGAATTAACTTCCTTAAGAAATAATGTCACATAGGTTAGTCTATTTCAGACCCCCAAAAATACACTTCCACAAGCACTTACAATATTATACTTACATAATTGTACAATTTCCAGGGTGCTCGTTAGGCGGGGACCACTGTATTACTTCCAGTGTACACAATAATATCCAATACAAGACCACTGTAGCAATCACAAAGCACAAACAATTTTATACCAAAGTGTTTCCTTTTGCTTGGTATATACTGCTTGAATGACAGTCTACCTTTGAACAGAATCAAAGACTCATCAATAACAAGCTTCCTGAAGGAATAAAAATACATATTGAATTTCTCTTTCAGATACAGAAACACATTCCTAATCTTATATAACCTGTCGGTTCTGTCAGGCCTGGTTTTGTCTGAAAAATGTAACATGCGTAACAGTGGCACAAATCGATTCACTGGTATAATATCACTGAAAGCTTGTGTTGCAATCAATCGGTCTGTTGACCAGTATGATTTGATACGGTGCTTATACACATGTGGCATAAGCATTATTGTGGCAAAGAAAATATACATATCTGCCACAGTTGTCTCCTTCCACTGGTGTAGACGTGATTTTGGTGAAAGAATCGTGTTTGCCATTGTGTAATCAAAGTATCTGTTGCTTTCTCTGATAATAATGTCCATCAGGGACGTCAAAGAATAACTCGAAACATTCCAGTTCAGTGGCATTGTTCCCAAGTGGACAAGATGGGTGTATTCCACTGTGACTTTCATCAAACTGATGGGGATTGGGAATAAAATTCGCAGCTTCCTGCCAATCCCAGGTGCAGTCTGCTGGTGGGTACTGGATATTTACAGGTGGTTGTGGGGGTTGGTGGGTGGGTGAGGGTTGCCTTTGTTGTAGCTGAGCTGACTCAGCGGCGTCGGTGCCAGCATGGTCCACCGCTGGTGCCTCGCGCCCGGCACCACCTCCACTACCAGTTGCATGCACATTTCTCATGCCAATTGCAACACTATCATCTTCATTTTCACTATCACTTCCTGTTGTACGCCCATGGGATGTACTCCGAGATGTACTCTTAACCCTTGTAAATGCATATGGCACACTACCAGAGCGCATATACCGTCGTATATACTGACGCTTCACTGGTGAATATTCCCCTTCACTCACGTTACTGGAACTATTTCAAAGGGCTTGGAGTTCATATTCACTATCACTATCATCACCATTGCTCACATCTGAGTCCGGGATATGAGTAAATAGGAGTTTCCGCCTTCCTTCTGGTACAACTGGACGTGAACAAGATGCCACAGCACCAGAGGTGGACTGCTGTGGGTCATCTGGGTTTTCTTCACTTATACCGGTATTATGCCCACTAGTTTCGGTCACAACCTCCTCAAAACCTTGAAAGTCACCTTCACTGACACCCCTATCACTGTTAGAACTGTCACTGGGGAATAAAAGTGTCCCAATTCGCCGAGGAGTAAGGTGTTTCTTGCTGCGAGGCATGGTGGACAAGGTGTACTGAAATGGTGTTCCCACAATGCACCACTGGGTGCTCGATTATTTTCCTACTGCGCACACTGACCGCGCAGACCCATTCTCTCATCCCTAGGCCTATCAGCGGTTTCCCGCTTAATTTGAAGCCGCTAGAATTTACGCGTACTAGTACGGCACCAACCCCTGCTCGTAAAACGTACTAGTACGGCACCAACCCCGAAAGGGTTAAAGTACACCAAAAATGAACGATTTCGGACAATAAATAACAACAGGCTGTATGCGAATAACAGCTGCCCAGCTGTTGCATCACTTGCATTCCTGCACAACACAAGAGTGGCAATGACTTCTCTTGAGTGATATAGGTTCTGTTTGGCATTTCTTTCCAAAATAACCCTGTCTCATCACAACTGAACACTTGTTGGGGAATAAAACCCTGACCTCTACATAGTCACTAAACTCGTGCTTGGTTGAGTGCCAAGCAAATGATCGACTACCGAGCGATTTTTTTTATTGACAAAACGTTCAAATACCGAATTATTTGAGATGGGAATTGTGTAAGTACCAAGATACTACTGTACTGTACTTACCATATGTTCTGTAATGGTTAAGATAAGATAAGATTTCTTCGTATTTTTAACCCCGGAGGGTTAGCCACCCAGGATAACCCAACAAAGTCAGTGCGTCATCGAGGAATGTCTGTCTTATTTCCATTGGGGTCCTTAATCTTGTCCCCCAGGATGCGACCCACACCAGTCAACTAACAACCCAGGTACCTATTTGCTGCTAGGCGAACATGACAACAGGTGTAAAGAAACACGTCGAAATGTTTCCACCCGTGGAAGGATGTCTAGGATTTTGTCATGCAAAACTATATTGTGACCAACATTGACTGGAATTAACTTTTTTTCTGAAAGAGCTGACTTTATATTTCATTTCTATGCCTACAGGCATATTAACAACTGCATATTGATATAAACAGGTATACATGTAGAGTCATTCATTTTCTCCTCAGTACATCAAAAAGTACACATGGGCTAGTTTGATGTGGCTGAGAGGTCATTCAAGACTTAAGCTTCAGTCATACAATTTTTATTATATACAGAAAATACTAACAGGAAGTGGTCTGAAAATTGTTATGTAGAAACCTAATAACATATTACAAAAAAAAAAGAAATAGTTTTTAAATACATACAGTGGACTCCTGGTGTTCGTCCTGCTCCAAACTCGCCCTTTTATGTAAGTGTATTTTTTAAATACTTTTGTAAGTGTATTTTTGGGGTCTAAAAGGACTAGTCCACTTTACATTATTCCTTATGGGAATAAATTCGTTTGGTAATGGCACTTGAACAGCATTCTGGAACGAAAAAATCACGAAAACTGGGGGTCCACTGTATTGCCAATTTTATTGTGTTGAGGAAAAAACGAGGAGAAAATACATGACATAGGTCATTTTCAAACAAGATCCTTTTCATCAATAAATATTAAATACAGTGTACTTTAAGTAGACCTTAACCCTTTGGGGGTCGACAGGCCTTCTCAAAAACCTGTTCCTGGGGTCAAAAATTTTTTGGAAAAAAATAATAATTTTTTTCATATGAAATTATAGAGAATCTTTTTCCGATCATAACGCCCCAAAAATTATGAAATTTGATCGAAAACTAACGGAATTATGCTTTCGCGAAGTTAGCGGTATCGACGACTTTTACGTATCGGCGATTTCGCCCACTTTGAGCCCTATCTTCGGCAAATTCCAATGTTTCAGTCTACTAAAATTATTGCTATTTCACTAGAACTCCATTTCTTCTATCGATTGAGTACAAGAAACCGCCTATTTATCAATTTCCACTACCCAAAATAGTGGTCAGAAAATGGCAATTTGGCCAATTTCACACAAATTTCAAACGATGCCAATTTCAAAATAGGGTCCAGAATAAACAAGGCAGACATTCCTGGCACTAAAATAACATCTTCTCTGTTCATTAGTCACGTCTCCAGGCCCCTCTTACATTACTTTTGCTTTTCATTTTGAATTTTTATTCTCACAAAAAATAGAAGATTTACTGTTATGTATACAACTGCATCATTGTAAAAATGGTATAAATAATATCAGAGCACTTGTGCATGAATATCAGACTCACCAGTTGATGTGTATTGGACGCATGGTGTGATTTATTTACTCTTGAACATCGTCAAAAATCGAACATTTTCGCTACTTTGAGCTCAATTTCAAGGTACTTGTCATTGTCACACCAATCAAAATCATCTCTATTTCTGTAATATATCTTCCATTCTATCAAATGAGACCAAGAAAACGAGAATACATCAATAAATACCATACGAAAATAGACTGCAAAGTCGCTGTTTTAAACGAAAAAAACGATCAGTTTTTTTCTCTCATTATGCAGTGTGTGGTGCAGGATTTTTTTTATACTGCACACACTGACCACATAGACCCATTCTTTCATATGTAGGGCTACCAGCCGTTTCCCCACTTAATTTGAGGCCGCTAGAATTTACGCGTACTTGTACGGCACCAAACCCTGCTCGTAAAACGTACTAGTACGGCACCGACCCCCAAAGGGTTAAGAGTTGAGACTGGTTTTTAACCCTTTCACTGTCGGTGCCGTATAGGTATGGCTTACGAGCCAGTGTTGGTGACGTATTAATAAGCATAAATTCTAGCGGCTTCAAATATAGCAGGAGAAAGCTGGTAGACCTACATGTGAGAGAATGGGTCTGTGTGGTCAGTGTAAGCAGTATAAAAAAAATCAAGGAGGCCGCAGTGTATTGTGGGAGTGCTAATTCAGTATATTATTCTTATATTCTCCCATGTATCCTAGGTAATTTACACTATGTATAATTGTATTTGTGTGTACCCGTGAGACAGACAGAACGAGCCAGCCATGTTGTTTACACAAACCCACACTCCCTTCCCCATCAAAACGTTGCTGGGACCTATAAATACGATGTACTGTATATATTTCTAGACAATAGTATGTGATTAAAATAGGTGAAAATGTTAACCTGACAATGTTTGTGCAGTTATTGTGTAGTATACAAGGAGTGTATATATCCATAAAAGTTACTTGAAAAAATTAAATGTTAAAAAATAAAAGAAAAAGTAGAAAAAATAAATAAACTATTACTGGGTGACCGGCAGTCGGCGATGTTGCCATAAGCGGCTCCCTTTCTGTCAACTTCACACCTCCATATCTCGGTAAATATTGATCGCAAAAATTTTTTTTTGTTTTTGGCTTAAAAATATGCTCTTATCATTTCATAAGAAAAAATAAAAAAAAAAATCGAAAAATTTTCGACCCTGATAACGAGTTTGGAACAGGGCCTCTCGACCCTGAAAGGGTTAAAACACTCATAAAAATATTCTTAAGATTTTGGTAAGAAAAAAATAAAAAAAAATTTCGAATATTTTTCGACACACAGTGAGTTAACCCTTTCGGGGTCAGTGCAGTACTAGTGCGTTTTACGCGCCAGGGTTGGTGCTGTACTAGTATGCGCAAATTCTAGCAGCCTCAAATTAAGCGGGAAACGGCTGGTAGGCCTACATATGAAAGAATGGGTCTGTGTGGTCAGTGTGCGCAGTATAAAAAAAAATCCTGCAGCACACACTGCATAATGAGAAAAAAAAACTGACCGTATTTTTTGTTTAACCCTTTCAGGGTCGACAGGCCCTCTCCCAAACTCGTTCTCAGGGTCGAAATTTTTTCGGAAAAAAAAAACATTTTTTCTTATGAAATGATAGAGAATCTTTCTCCTACCAAAATTATGAAATTTGATGGGAAACTAATGGAATTATGCTCTTGCAAAGTTAGCGGTATCGACGATATTTATGCATCAGCAATTTCACCCACTTTGAGCCCTATTTTCGGCCAATTCCACTGTTTCAGTCAACTAAAATTTTAGCTATTTCGCTAGAATTCAATCTGTTCTATCAATTCAGTACAAGAAACTGCCAATTTACCAATTTGAACTACAGTAGAACGTCATTTAGCACGATAGTTACGTTCCTGAAAAAGTCGTGTTACATAATTTCGTGTTAAATAATTAACAGAACTTATGGGAAAAATAGGGTTACGTTCCTGGGAGTCCCCAAAAAGCCAAACAAGTTTTTTTTAGACCAACAGATCTTACAAAAATAAAAGTGAATATGTAATTGTAGTTCATTATCGTGATGTATTATGTTGTTTTTACTGCTTAAGACTACAAATGTAATAGAAATAATAGTATTTACCTTAAATTGTGGGTGCTGGTGTTTGTGGATGATTGTGAAGAGAGTGGAGTTATGCTGTGGCCCTACTGGGCTGAGGTGGATAGTATTCTTAACTGGTGATGGTTGAACTGATGTCTACTTGAGTCAAGTCAGTGGTAAGTCAGTCAGTCAGTCATTTTAAGTCAGTCAAGTCAGTCAGTTCAGTAAGTCAGTCAGCATTCAGTAAGTCAGTCAAGCCATTCAGTAAGTCAGTCAAGCCAAAAGTCAGTCATCAGTAGCAGTCAAGTCATTCAGTAAGTCAGTCAAGTCATTCAGTAAGTCAGTCAAGTCATTCAGTAAGTCAGTCAAGTCATTCAGTAAGTCAGTCAAGTCATTCAGTAAGTCAGTCAAGTCATTCAGTTAAGTCAGTCAAGTCATTCAGTTAAGTCAGTCAAGTCATTCAGTTAAGTCAGTCAAGTCATTCAGTTAAGTCAGTCAAGTCATTCAGTTAAGTCAGTCAAGTCATTCAGTAAGTCAGTCAAGTCATTCAGTAAGTCAGTCAAGTCATTCAGTAAGTCAGTCAAGTCATTCAGTAAGTCAGTCAAGTCATTCAGTAAGTCAGTCAAGTCATTCAGTAAGTCAGTCAAGTCATTCAGTAAGTCAGTCAAGTCATTCAGTAAGTCAGTCAAGTCATTCAGTAAGTCAGTCAAGTCATTCAGTCAGTCCAGTCATTCAGTCATCAGTCAGCAGTCAGTCAGTCAGTCAGTCAAGTCATTCAGTCAGTCAGTCAGTCAAGTCATTCAGTCAGCCAGTCAGTCATTCGTCAGTCCAAGTCATTCAGTCAGTCAGTCAGTCAAGTCATTCCAAGTCTCAGTCAGTCAGTCAAGTCATTCAGTCAGTCAGTCAGTCAAGTCATTCAAGCGGTCAAGTCATTCAGTCAAGTCATTCAGTCAAGTCATTCAGTCAAGTCATTCAGTCAAGTCATTCAGTCAAGTCAGTCAGTCAAGTCAGTCAGTCAAGTCAGTCCAGTCAAGTCAAGTCAAGTCAAGTCAAGTCAAGTCAAGTCAAGTCAAGTCAAGTCAGTCAAGTCAAGTCAAGTCAAGTCAAGTCCGCAAGCCCGCCAAGTCAGCCAGTCGTCAAGCGCGTCAAGTCAAGTCAAGTCCAGTCAAGTCCAGTCCAGCAGTCAAGTCGCCAAGTCAAGTCCAAGTCAAGTCAAGTCAAGTCAAGTCAAGTCCGTCACAGTCGCAGTCAGTCAGTCCAGTCAGTCAGTCAGTCAGTCAGTCAGTCAGTCAGTCAGTCAGTCATTCAAGTCAGTCAGTCAGTCACACAAACTTATGTTTACATCTTTTTATGTGTACAAAGTAACACTTCATTACGGCCATGGGTTATGTCTTGTCTAATATCTTTTTCTTCGTTAATTCAAGATCAAAACACAATTCACTCTCATTCTTCACAAACAGCTGGTTTGTAGCCAGGACTTCTTGACGCGTATGAAATACGTACAAATGCTGGGATGGTGGGGTCCGTGGTGGCTGGGTAAGGCGGGTGGTGTCTGCTGAACAACAACAGTAGTAGTAACAAGACTGCTTGTGAGAATGGTTATTTGTTTTTCCTTCCCACAAACTATAAGTAAGTTTATTCAGGTATACACAGATACAGTTACGAAGATTATCATACATAGCAGCATATGTGTAGAGAACCTAGAATAACCCAAAAAAGTCAGAGTGACAGTATTTCCACTGACTGACTTGGGTTATCCTAGGTTCTCTACACATATGCTGCTATGTATGATAATGTATATAACTGTACTCACCTAATTGTGGTTGCAGGGGTCGAGACTCAGCTCCTGGCCCCGTGTATATGAACAGTTTGCAGGAAGGAAAAACCAATTCCCTTTTCCTCAAAGCATGAGGATTCTTAGGCAGTAAATAACCATGCGCTCAAAATTTTTCCCCTCCTGCCGAACCGTGTAATATCATCTTTACGTCGTGTAAGATGATAATGTGTCGCAAATCTTAAATCGTGCAATACCGGTAACGTGCAACATAATCTCGTGCTAAATGACGTTCTACTGTACCCAATAAAGTGGTCAGAAATTGGCAATTTGGCCAATTTCACACAAATTTCAAAAGATGCCAATTTCAAAATAGGGTCCAGAATAAACGAGAGACACATTCCTGGCACTAAAATAACATTTTATCTGTTCATTAGTCACGTCTCCAGGCCCCTCTTACATTACTTTTGCTTTCCATTTTGAATTTTTATTCTCACAAAAAATAGAAGATTTTCTGTTATATGTACTACTGCATCATTGTAAAAACAGTATAAATAATATCAGCGCACTTGTGCAAGAATATTAGACTTGCCAGTTGATGTGTATTGGACGCATGGCGTGATTTGTTTACTCTTGAACATCAGCAAAAATCGAACATTTTCACTACTTTGCGCTCAGTTTCAAGGTACAGTAGACTGTCATTTAGCACGGTAGTTACGTTCCTGAAAATGTCGTGTTAGGTAAAATTGTGTGGTGGGAATCGGCCGGTGTGTTAATAAAATAATAAAAAAAATAATAAAACATCTACTTCCTCCATACTCCCTCCCTCCAATCTGCTATTCATTCTATCAGTGCCTAAACTTTTTGTTACCCTCATCACCTTGCTCTTTTCTACAGTTTAATTTCTTTCTCTCATATTTTTTTTAACACGTCATATACACGCCCAAATTCATCCACCAACAATTGCAACTTATTTTCAGAATCCCCCCAGAAACTGTCATCAGCAAAGAGTAACTGAGATAACTCCCACTTTGTATGAGATTCGACATCTTTTAATCCCTCACTCATTCCCAACACACTAGCATTCACTTCTTTTAAAACCCTATCTATAAATATATTAAACAACTATGCAGACATCACACATATATATATAGATCTACATCATAAACAGTTCAAAGCTTAACTAAAAATTGTTCCTCTGGTACTAGCAAGAGTAATTTAGACGTCAATGAAATATTTATTAAAAATTAAACATGCAAATACAGCAAATATTAAATGAAATTCTAAGAAAAATTGAAACGAACCACTTACCTTTTTACAAGGCTTCTTACAAGTGACTTCATCAGCTTTAGTTGTCAACTCGGAGCAGAGAATGTTGCAATCCATAGCACCGCAACGGCATTTAACAGGAGTTTCAAGAGGACATGGTGGACATGGCCCCTCATGACACAGTGCTTGGCACTCATGGTAAGACCCTGGCACTCCACATTTAAGAAGGCGCTGACAGGGCTGACTGCAGGTGGGAACTGGATCTGAGCAGGATTTTCGCTGAATTGCTCCATCTCTTTCATACAATTTTTCCAAGGGCACCTATGAAAATTAAAATTTCTAGTAAAATTTAGCAAAGTTAACAACTTTCACGGTCGTCACCTTCAAAACTGAAGCCTCTCTAGGTTGAAATTAAAAATTTTTTAACCTAAAATAATGCTTTTCTAAAAGTAATACAGTTGAACCCCTGTATCCATGGATTTGGTATCAACAGTTTCAGTTATCCTTGGTTTACCATGGCCTGAAAATAACCCTTAATTTCATTTAATAATGGCCCCCAAAGTGCAGTTCTTCAATGCCTAAGAGAAGCTGTGAAATGCTTCCCATCAGTGAAAAAATGCTAATTCTAGACTTATTTTGCGTAATTTATCAATTAAACTTTATCATAGGTATGTATGTAAACGAAAAATGACTTATATATAAGATTCACTACTATCCATGGTTTCAGGTATCCACGGCAGGTCTTGGAACATATCCCCCACAGATACGGGGGACTACTTTAACACCAAAAATGCAAAATTTGATGTAATACTTACAAAAATTATAGCAATTTGAGAGTGCTATGATTTAAGTGTACAATTACATAAGTAACACTGGCCCTAATCATGCAGACCTAAATGACCGACAGCAAGTGTTAATAAAAAAAAAGTCTTAGTGGAAATTAAAAATACTGCACATCCCATTTATTTGTAAGAAAATACTTGCTACATGTGTACCAGATAAGAGGAGAACTCATATCCCACACGGAGCAGCTGGTAATGCTCATTAAAGGCACAAATGCTTAACATTATTAATGAAAGATTTTTGGGGGATAAATTTTTGTTTAAATGTTAACGAAGTGTCAAAATGTTTAAATAGATAATTTAAAAATAATTAAATAAAATTGTCTTTTTCACAACTCTGATTAAATATCCTTATTTTATATACTGCACACAATATAATATAGCCTTGAAGTAATTGGTGTATCTGCTCAATACACACATTTAGAAGTGAAGGTGACTAAGGATTGCCAGAGTACACACAGATCCTTTGTACTTTATAATGGTAATAGGGACAAGAGACAAAGAATAAGAATTATTGGGAAATAAAACTGCTGAGTACCAGGTAAAGTGTATGGTTGAAATATTATTGAAACAGTTATGGTCTCAAAAAAAGCCTAGCTGATGCTGCCTCCTACATTAAAGTGAGATGATAACCTTGTTACATCCTAACTCGGCCCAGTAGGCCTACATTCCCTCCCTCCTCCCTCTTCAAATGCTTCAAATGATTAACAGAATATAATATAAACTCTATTACAGTATTTTTGACATACTATTACAATATCTAAAAAATTATTTGGAATATTTTAAGGTCTGTCAAATATCACCCTATTCTTCCCATACATTCTTAAGTCCAGTTAGTACTGAATTAAATTCCAGGAGGGCCCTGCTTTACAGCATTCTGCTCATACACCGGTTTTCAATTATACCCCCTTTTCATTTATTTGGCCTTGTTCCGCTATTCTGGCATTTTTTCAGCCCGACGCACTTAACGTTAAAGCAGAGCATCTGACATTATTTTATTATCTGTTTACAGCCTTTATGCACTCCGCACAAAGGCTTTTATATGCATTTGAAAGTGAAAAAAGGTTATGTTCCACTTTTCAGTGATAGCCTGGAACCTAACCCGCACTACAAGTGGGGCCCTCCTGTGCATGAAAATTTTCAAGAATGCAACCCTGACATTAATGGGTAGTGTACTGTTAATAAATTGACTTTTATAGTGGTTTACAGTTCAAGGATTATAATAAGAAAGAAGCAATAAACTTTCTATATTAGTAGTTAAAAGCAAACCAAAGAATGATTTTCTATGCTAAAAACAAAAGTGGAACTCACTTTACCACAGGGACACCGTGTGATGGCACGTACTGCTCTCTCACAAGGTTTGCAGCTTCCAGGGTGGCACTTGGCTTCACACTGGTGATTATTACATTCTAAAGTGCGTAAGCACTTGTCCTCGCATTCGTAGATGCTTATGCCAAATGTGTCTTGAGTGCACGCTACTTCACGGCTATTTTTTCCACAAAAGCATCCTAAAATTTATTAATTCCCTAAGTTTAAAAACAGCATTGTATATGGATATAATGCACAATTAAATCCTGCATTTTAACCAAAAAATCATTCAGTGGTCTCTGCATTCATATATCTGATATAGGTCAAATATAATGACCAGGAAACTGGTGCTCAAAAGAACATCATTCACCTTTCTTTTAATTCAATAAACAGGTATGGCATCCTTGCTGGAAGGGTGTATATCCCTTTTACTTTTGTGTTTGAGAATCCAGCAAGTCACAATACCCAACAACTGACTGACGGAAGTTGAGAGATTTGAAGAGTTTTGTCTTGAGACATCACTTTGTCCTTTTGGCAATACAGTAGACCCCCGGCTAACGATCAAAATATATTGCAGAAGCCTGCTCAAGTGCCATTACCGAACGAATTTACTTCCTTAAGAAATAATGTCACGTAGGTTAGTCTATTTCAGACCCCCAAAAATACACTTCCACAAGCACTTACAATATTATACGTACTTACATAATTGTACAATTTCCGAGGTGATCGTTAGCCGGGGGTCCACTGTAAAATTAAATACAAAACAAACAAGAATATTTACCATAAAACTCTGCAACAAAATTAAAAACTACAGTAGTGCACTAACATGAACAAACCAGGACTGATTGAGGAAGTAGTTAGAACATGTCTACTGTTTCTGACATACCTCCCACTGAAACATCCAAAGACCGTGTAAAGATTTTTTTTTTTAATTATTATTAACACATTGGCAGGGTGACCCCCCAAAAAAAAAAACTTCATCATCATTCACTCCATCACTGTCTTGCCAGAGGGGTGCCGATACTACAGTTCAAAAACTGTAACGTATCTTCACCCCTCATTCAGAGTGCAGACGCTGTACTTCCCACCTCAGGCTAACCAGTTTCCTTCAATACCTTAACCCTTAAACTGTCAAAACGTAGATCTATGTTCACTCGCATAGCGCTCCGAACGTAGATCTACGTTTTATTTTTCCTCCCTACAAATTTGGCATGATTGGCCTGAGATGCCTGGTCAGTATAGAATGGGTCTCAACACTCGGTGTGCACAGTATTAAAAAAAATCTGGAACCACTTAGTACCTTGTGGGAGCACGAGTTCAATTGAGCACCAGCTAGAGCAAATAGCATGACAAACATCAGGGATTCACTGATGTCATGTCGTATTAACACTCCCCTTTTAAGAGGATAGTGATGGATGTGGCCACAAGTGGTCGAGGAAATATAAAAAACCTCGATAATAACCCATGTGTAACATTTGTGCAACATCCTTTCATTTTTTATACCATTGGTAGTGTCATCCTGCCAGAATGTCCTATAACCTATGCCCTAAGTAAAGAGAAACGATTCTGGAACATGTGCAATACATGTTCGGCAGGCTGGCCAGCTGGCTGGCTGGCTGGCTGGCTGGCTGGCTGGCTGGCTTTGGCAGTCTCTCTGTCTGTATCTGTATCTGTTTGTGTCTCTGTCTATCTATATCTCTGTCTATCTGTTTGTATCTCTGTATCTGTCTATATATGTCTCTCTCACATGTACACATACAGTAAGTACAGTTATTATACATAGGTGAAAGTGTATAAACTAAGGGAGGAGGAAGTTAGGGTGAGATATAAGCAACTATTGGCAGAAAGGTGGGCTAGTGCAAGTAGGAGTAGTGGGGGTTGAAGAGAGTTGGGATAGTTTTAAAAATGCAGTATTAGAATGTGGGGCAGAAGTTTGTGGCTATAGGAGGGTGGGTGCAGGAGGAAAGAGGAGTGAGTGGTGGAATGAAGAAGTAAAGGGTGTGATAAAAGAGAAAAAGGTAGCTTATGAGAGGTTTTTACAAAACAGAAGTGTTAATAGAAGAGCAGAGTATATGGAGAGTAAAAGAAAGGTGAAGAGAGTGGTGAGTGTGTGCAAAAGAAGAGCGGATGAAAGAATGGGAGAGGCTCTGTCAAGAAATTTTGCTGAAAACAAGAAAAATTTTGGAGTGAGATAAACAAGGTAAGAAAGCCTAGGGAATGAATGGATTTGTCAGTTAAAAACAGAGTAGGGGAGTTAGTAGATGGGGAGCTGGAGGTATTGGGTAGATGGCGGGAATATTTTGAGGAAATTTTAAATGTCAATGAAAAAAGGGAGGCGGTAATTTCATGTACTGGCCAGGGAGGTACAACATCGTTTAGGAGTGAAGAAGAGCAGGATGTGAGTGTGGAGGAGGTGCGTGAGGCATTACGTAGAATGAAAGGGGGTAAAGCAGCTGGAATTGACGGAATCATGACAGAAATGTTAAAAGCATGGGAAGATATAGTGCTGGAGTGGTTGGTATTTTTGTTTAATAAATGTATGAAAGAGGGGAAGGTACCTAGGGATTGGCAGAGAGCATGTATAGTTCCTTTATATAAAGGGAAGGGGGATAAAAGAGAGTGTAAAAATTATAGGGGAATAAGTTTACTGATTATCCCAGGTAAAGTGTATGGCAGGGTTATTATTGAAAGAATTAGAGGTAAGACAGAGAGTAGGATTGCAGATGAGCAAGGAGGCTTTAGAGTGGGTAGGGGATGTGTAGATCAAGTGTTTACAGTGAAGCATATATGTAAACAGTATTTAGATAAAGGTAGAGAAGTTTTTATTGCATTTATGGATTTAGAAAAGGCATATGATAGAGTGGATAGGGGAGCAATGTGGCAAATGTTGCAAGTGTATGGAATAGGTAGTAAGTTACTGAAGGCTGTAAAGAGTTTTTATGAGGATAGTGAGGCTCAGGTTAGGGTGTGTAGGAGAGAGGGAGATTACTTCCCAGTAAAAGTAGGTCTTAGACAGGGATGTGTAATGTCACCATGGTTGTTTAATATATTTATAGATAGGATGGTAAAAGAAGTGAATGCTAGGGTGTTGGGGAGAGGGGTGGGATTAAATTTTGGAGAATTAAATGCAAAATGGGAGTTGACACAGTTACTTTTTGCTGATGATACTGTGCTTATGGGAGATTCTAAAGAAAAGTTGCAAAGGTTAGTGGACGACTTTGGGAGAGTGTGTAAAAGTAGAAAGTTAAAAGTGAACATAGATAAGAGTAAGGTGATGCGGGTATCAAACGATTTAAATAAAGAAAAATTGGATATCACATTGGAGAGAGGGATTATGGAAGAAGTAAATGTTTTCAGATATTTGGGAGTTGACGTGTCAGCGGATGGGTTTATGAAGGATGAGGTTAACCATAGAATTGATGAAGGAAAAAAGGTGAGTGGTGCGTTGAGGTATCTGTGGAGACAAAAAACGTTATCCATGGAGGCAAAGAAGGGAATGTACGAAAGTATAGTCGTACCAACACTCTTATATGGGTGTGAAGCATGGGTTGCAAATGCTGAAGCGAGGAGGCGGCTGGAGGCAGTGGAGATGTCCTGTCTAAGGGCAATGTGTGGTGTAAATATTATGCAGAAAATTCGGAATGTGGAAATTAGGAGAAGGTGTGGAGTTTCTAAAAGTATTTGTCAGAGGGCTGAAGAGGGGTTGTTGAGGTGGTTTGGTCATTTAGAGAGAATGGATCAAAGTAGAATGACTTGAGAGCGTATAAATCTGTAGGGGAAGGAAGGCGGGTAGGGTCGTCCTAGAAAAGGTTGGAGGAAGGGGTAAAGGAGGTATTGTGGGCGAGGGGCTTGGACTTTCCAGCAAGCATGTGTGAGCGTGTTAGATAGGAGTGAATGGAGACGAATGGTTTTGGGACATGACGATCTGTTGGAGTGTGAGCAGGGTAACATTGTGTGAAGGGATTCAGGGAAACCAGTTAATTGATTTAGTTGGACTTGAGTCCTGGAAATGGGAAGTACAATGCCTGCACTTTAAAGGAGGGGTCTGGGATAGTGACAGCAGGGAGGGACAATTCTCAGCTGTCATATCTGAGCTCCTCTGCAAAGACAGTGATTATGTATGTGTGTGGTGATAGTGTTGAATGATGATGAAAGTATTTTCTTTTTGGGGATTTTCTTTCTTTGGGTCACCCTGCCTCGGTGGGAGACGACCGACTTGTTGAAAAAAAAAAACCTAGGTAACAGTGAAAACAAAGCAAGGGTTCCTTGCACACATTCATTCATCAATGTCACTGCCTTATCAGTAGTTATCTGACAATTGTCATAACACCATTCTTCAAGGAGTTTCATATATACTCAGGATGTCTAAAACATTGCTGGGATTTTATAAATACTTCATACATATTTATAGACAATAGTAAATGACCAAGGCAGGTGAAAATGTTCACCTGTTAGTGTCATTGTGACTATTGATACTATTCAGTACCTAATATTAGTGTTAGAACAAAGATTGGCTATGAAATCACAAGAACTATTATAAATTGTAATTATCAGAACATAAAAATTGTATAAATTAAAATAAAAACTAGAGAAAAAAGTATATCGGCAGTACTTCTGCAAGCGGCAGGACTTGATGTTGCCGTCAGGTGAGCATCCAGCACCAACTTGTCAGGCTTATATCTCGGTAAGTACTGGCCCTAAAAAATTTTTAGCCTATCTTGTTTAAAAAAACGCTCTTCTTTTAAAAAAAAAAAAAACTTTTTTTCAAAATAAAAGTGGTACCCGACTTACGATATTTTCATTCCAGAATGCTGTTCAAGTGCCATTACCAAACGAATTTATCTCCATAAGAAATGATGTAAAATAGACTAGTCCTTTTAGACCCCCAAAATTACACTTACAAAAGCATTTAAAAAAATCAACTTACATAAAAGGGTGTGTTTGGGGACCATCGTAAGTCGGGGTACCACTGTATTCGGAGCAGTACGCGAGTGAACGTAGATCTACGTGTGGACAGTTTAAGGGTTAATTAAAATATACAGTAGGCCCTCATTTAGCACGGTAGTTACGTTCCTGAAAACGTCGTGTTAGCTAAAATCGTGTTAAATAATTATAAGAACTTATGGGAAAAATAGGGTTACGTTCCTGAGAGTCCCCAAAAAGCCAAACAAGTTTTTTTTAGACCAACAGATCTTACAAATATAAAAGAGAATATGTAATTGTAGTTCATTATCGTGATGTATTATGTTGTTTTACTGCTTAAGACTACAAATGTAACAGAAATAATAGTATTTACCTTAAATTGTGGGTGCTGATGTTTGTGGATGATTGTGAAGAGAGTGGAGAGTTATGCTGTGGCCCTACTGGGCTGAGGTGGATAGTAGAGATTCTGGAACTGAAGTGATGGTTGTACTGAGTGTCTCTAACTTTAATAAAGTCATTCAGTAAGTCAGTCAAGTCATTCAGTAAGTCAGTCAAGTCATTCAGTAAGTCAGTCAAGTCATTCAGTAAGTCAGTCAAGTCATTCAGTAAGTCAGTCAAGTCATTCGGTAAGTCAGTCAAGTCATTCAGTAAGTCAGCCCATTCAGTAAGTCAGTTAAGTCATTTAGTAAGTCAGTCAGTCAAGTCATTCAGTAAGTCAGTCAAGACATTCAGTAAGTCAGTCAAGACATTCAGTAAGTCAGTCAAGACATTCAGTAAGTCAGTCAAGACATTCAGTAAGTCAGTCAAGACATTCAGTAAGTCAGTCAAGACATTCAGTAAGTCAGTCAAGTCATTCAGTAAGTCAGTCAGTCAAGTCATTCAGTGTGTCAGTCAGTCAAGTCATTCAGTAAGTCAGTCAGTCAAGTCATTCAGTAAGTCAGTCAGTCAAGTCATTCAGTAAGTCAGTCAAGACATTCAGTAAGTCAGTCAAGACATTCAGTAAGTCAGTCAAGACATTCAGTAAGTCAGTCAAGACATTCAGTAAGTCAGTCAAGTCATTCAGTAAGTCAGTCAAGTCATTCAGTAAGTCAGTCAGTCAAGTCATTCAGTAAGTCAGTCAGTCAAGTCATTCAGTAAGTCAGTCAGTCAAGTCATTCAGTGTGTCAGTCAGTCAAGTCATTCAGTAAGTCAGTCAGTCAAGTCATTCAGTAAGTCAGTCAGTCAAGTCATTCAGTAAGTCAGTCAAGACATTCAGTAAGTCAGTCAAGACATTCAGTAAGTCAGTCAAGACATTCAGTAAGTCAGTCAAGACATTCAGTAAGTCAGTCAAGTCATTCAGTAAGTCAGTCAGTCAAGTCATTCAGTAAGTCAGTCAGTCAAGTCATTCAGTAAGTCAGTCAGTCAAGTCATTCAGTAAGTCAGTCAAGTCATTCAGTGTGTCAGTCAGTCAAGTCATTCAGTAAGTCAGTCAGTCAAGTCATTCAGTAAGTCAGTCAAGACATTCAGTAAGTCAGTCAAGACATTCAGTAAGTCAGTCAAGACATTCAGTAAGTCAGTCAAGACATTCAGTAAGTCAGTCAAGTCATTCAGTCAGTCAGTCAGTCAAGTCATTCAGTAAATCAGTCCAGTCAGTCAGTAAGTTAGTCACACAAACTTATGTTTACATCTTTGTGTGTACAAAGTAACACTTCATTACAGCCACAGGTTATGTCTTGTCTAATATCTTTTTCTTCGTTAATTCTAAGACTTAATAAATGCTTAAACATTTTCTTGCCACTTTGAGCAACACTTGTATGCCTACTGGGTGACATGATTGCTTGGCAGATACAAGATATAGTAATTTAAAGATCAAAACACAATTCACTCTTATTCTTGACAAACACAGCTGGCTTGAGCGTATGGAATACGAATGGTGGGGTGTTGTTGGGGGAGGGTAGCATGGGAAGGCGGGTGGTCTCCCCATCTGTTCCACAACATTAGCACCGGCCGCTTGAGGGAATGGTTGTTTTTTCTTCCTGCAAACTATAAGTTTATTCAGGTATACACAGATACAGTTACAAAGATTATCATACATAGCAGCATATGTGTAGAGAAACTAGGATAACCCAAACTTTGGGTTATCCTAGGTTCTCTAGATAACCTTGGTTATCCTAGGTTCTCTAGGATAAAACTTTGGGTTATCCTAGGTTCTCTAGGATAACACTTTGGGTTATCCTAGGTTCTCTAGGATAACACTTTGGGTTATCCTAGGTTCTCTAGGATAACACTTTGGGTTATCCTAGGTTCTCTAGGATAACACTTTGGGTTATCCTAGGTTCTCTAGGATAACATTTTGGGTTATCCTAGGTTCTCTACACATATGCTGCTATGATGATAATCAATGTAACTATCTCTGTATACCTGAATAAACTAAGTTTGCGAAGAAAAAACAAATTCCCTTTCCTCAAAGCATGAGGATTCTTACAGCGGTAAATAACCATGGGCTTACACTTGAAATCACCTGATGCATTACCCAAAAGGAGCAAGGTGAAGCGATCCTTTGCTGTCTTGAAGCCTGGTGCACTTTTCTCTTGCTGACTGATATAAGTTCATGTTGGCATTTTCTTCCAGAAAACACTTGTCTCGTCAGCATTAAACACTTGTTGTGGCTCATAGCCACCCTTAGTAGGACCCCCACTGACTCAATGGTTTAACCTACTGCAGGCGACCGCGGGCTCAAAATTTTTCCCCTCCAGCGAATCGCGTAATATAAGGTTTACGTCGTGTTAGATAAAAATGTGCCGCAATTCTTCAATCGCGTAATACCCAAAACGCGCAACATAAAGTCGTGCTAAATGAGGGTCTACTGTAGTGCATTATACATTAACTCTACAATGAATTAATACATAATGTGTCATTTCACCCTTTAACCCTTTCAGGGTCCAAGGCCATTTTTGGAAGGGGTGCGCACCAGTTTCCAAGAATTTAAAAAAAAAAAAATCTTATTTTTTCTTATGAAATGGTAGAGAATCTTTTTTGAAGTTAATACAACAAAAAGTACGAAATTCGATTGAAAATTGACGAAATTATGCTATCGCGAATTTTGATGTGTCAGCGATATTTACGCATCGGCGATTTTGCCGACTTTGACTCCCATTTTAGGCCAATTACATTATTCCAGTCGACCAAACTCTTAGCTATTTCACTAGTATTACTTCTATTCTATCGATTGAGCACAAGAAGATTTACTGTTATGCAATATTGTAATAATTGTACAAATAATATCACCACATTTGTGAACGTATATTAGACCCACCAGCTGGCGCGTATTAGACGTGTGAGGTCATTTGTTTACTCTTGAACATAAACAAAAATTTAACATTTCCGCTATTTTGACCTCAGTTTCAAGCCATTTGCAGTACTAAAACCAATCAAAATCATCTCTATATCTGTAACATATCTTCCATTCTATCAAATGAGACCAAGAAATCGCAAATACAACTATACAAAGTATACGAAAAAACACTGCAAAGTCGCTCTTTTAATCGAAAATTGCGGTTTCATTTTTTTCTCTCTCATTATGCACTGTGTGCTGCAGGATTTGTTTTATGTGGTGCACACTTACCACATAGATGTATTCTCTCATATCTAGGCCCAAATTTGCCGCTCAAAGCTTATCTGAGTGAGCTGAGCTCATGACATAGAACTACGGTTTGGACCCTGAACTCAAAGCCGTAGAACTACAGCACGGACCGTAAAAGGGTTAACATATGCAAAGAAGAAGAAAAAAGACACTGTCCCTAAAATCTAGAACATACCACAAAATGATAAATAAAACAGTAAGTTAAAACCAGGCTTTTTCACAATTAAAATTGTAAATAATTATTTCTAGGTTATCAACAAGATTTAGTAACTTGGAATAATGAAATATGATCATATATCCCTAATCAGAAAGTTTATGAATTAATTTAAGGCATGAGCGAACATTTAATATATTAATTAGGGAATCAAATGTAAATTTTAAATTTGGGTAAAACAAGAACTGCATGACTCAATGAACAAAAGTACATACATGATTTCCTTAATGACACTTTTATACAGTACCACAAATAGAAAAAAACTCATTTTCTAGTCAACAAAGTATACCCTGTGTACTGTTTTGCCACTCAGTTCCCAATGGGCATAAAAATTACATGAATTTCCCTATACATAATGTATACCTGGAAAGGGTTTCGAGGGTCAACGCATCCACAGCCCGGTCTGTGACCAGGCCTCATGGTGGATCAGGGCCTGATCAACCAGGCTGTTACTGTTGGCTGCACGCAACCCGACATATGAACCACAGCCTGGCTGGTCAGGTACTGACTTTAGGTGCCTGTCCAGCACCTTCTTGAAGACAGCCATGGGTCTATTGGTAATCCCCTTTACGTATGCTGGGAGGCAGTTGAACAGTCTTGGGCCCCTGACACTTACTGTGTTCTCTCTTTTTCATTGGGGGAATGTTACATCGTCTGCCGAGTCTTTTGCTTTCGTAGGGAGTGATTTTCGTGTGCAAGTTTGGTACTAATCCCTCTAGGGTTTTCCAAGTGTATATAATCATGTATCTCTCAGCCTGCATTCTAAGGAATGATCTAGGGAGTGATCTAGTGATTTTAATATACGTATAAACTAATAAGAAAGATGTACTGAGGAAAAGTGCGAGGTCTAGTAAGTTCATTGATCCACTGAGAATATTTACAAAATGTTTTATGACTGGTTTTTGACCAAGCTGTGTCACTGCATACTTTCAAGCTCTTGACTTTCTTTAAATATCACTCTAATGGTATTAATAAAGGAGATGATAAAATTGTGTATCACAGAGAAAGGTTTGGTAAACTCAGTGAACATGCTTAGAAAAAGTTGTGTTTCAAATGTATATAAATTTTTAAAACATTAAGTATATGAATAATGCCATTTAAAAGTGTATTTTATAGTGTAACAGTACAAAATCTGACCTTATCTACTTTAGAAGGGTCAAAGTGAGGGCCTGTCTCCTCCTCATCCTTAGGTTCTGCAGGTGTTGGCTCTTGAGGCTTTGGAGGATGTAAAACTGGCTTGACCTTGGCTGGAGAGTGTGACTTGCTTCTCTTGCTCCTCTTCCTATCTCTGTCTCTTGACCTGCTCTACTCCTCTTCCTGTCTCTGTCACGAGATCTTGACCTCCTATCCCTTTCTCTTTCACGTGACCTAGATCTGTCCCTCGATCTTGAACGCCTGTCACGAGATCTCGACCGTCTCCGATCTCTACTGCGCGACCTGTGGCGGTCTCTGGATCGTGATCGCCGTGATCTACCTCGATCCCTGTCTCTGTCCCTATCCCTGTCTCGGGATCTGTTGACACAAGTATTAGTTCTGGCAAATAACAAAATATCATGAGACAAATATCTGCTATAAGTATTTAAAATAATGTTATAAGTGTCGAACATTATACCAAAAGTGAATAGTGAATGCCATATAAACATAAAAATTTAAACAAGTCTAGTTACCCACTACCATCATAATGCAGTGGGATATGTAACTAAACTGCATGACTATACAGCATTAATGAAAATTATTAAAGGAATGTGAATATGTACAGTACTGCATCCCACATAATAGCAAACAGAATCACATACAGGAAAATTAACTACCATGAAAGTACGTACTGATGATACTGTGCTTTTGGGAGATTCTAAAGGAAAGTTCCAAAGGTTAGTGGACGAGTTTGGAAGGGTGTGTAAAGGTAGAAAGTTGAAAGTGAACATAGATAAGAGTAAGGTGATGAGGGTATCAAACGATTTAGATAAAGAAAAATTGGATATCACTTTGGAGGGAGTATGGAAGTGAATGTGTTCAGATATTTGGGAGTTGACTTGTCAGCAGATGGGTTTATGAAGGATGAGGTTAACCATAGAATGATGAAGGAAAAAAGGTGAGTGGTGCGTTGAGGTATCTGTGGAGACAAAAAACGTTATCCATGGATGCAAAAAAGGGAATGTACGAGAGTATAGTGTTACCAACACTCTTATATGGGTGTGAAACATGGGATGTCAATGCTGCTGCAAGGAGGAGGCTGGAGGCAGTGGAGATGTCCTGTCTAAGGGCTATGTGTGGTGTAAATATTATGCAGAGAATTCGTAGTGTGGAAATTAGGAGGAGGTGTGTAGTTACTAAAAGTATTTGTCAGAGGGCTGAAGATGGGTTGTTGAGGTGGTTTGGTCATTTAGAAAGGATGGAACAAAGTAGAATGACTTGAAGAGCGTATAAATATGTAGGGGAAGGAAGGCAGGGTAGGGGTTGTCCTAGGAAAGGTTGGAGGGAGAGGGTAAAGGAGGTTTTGTGGGCTAGGAGCTTGGACTTCCAGCAAGTGTGCATGAGCGTATTAGATAGGAGTGAATGGAGACGAATGGTTTTTGGGACCTGATGAACTGTTGGAGGGATTAAGGGAAACTGGTTAGCCGGACTTGAGTCCTGGAGGTGGGAAGTACAATGTACAATGCCTGCACTTTAAAGGAGGGGTTTGGGATATTGGCTGTTTGGAGGGACATCTAAATTGTCATATCTGAGTGGCTCTGCAAATACATACAGTGATTATGTATGAGTGATGGTGAAAGTGTTGAACAATGATGAAAGTTTTTTCTTTCTTTTGGGGTCACCCTGCCTCAGTGGGAAATGGCCGACATGTTAAAAAAAAAAAAGTAAGTACTGTTCTATATACAGTACACCCTGAGTAACACACTGCTTATGTTACCTGAAAATTGGTGCTTTACTCAGATTACCATTAACTGGAGTGAAGAACATATAGGATAAACAGGGTTACCTTCCTGAAAAAGTTAAAAAAAAATATATATATATATATATATAAAATGGTCTAAAAAGTTAAAGAAAACAACTTTATCAGACTTTAAATGCTGGTTGTAGTTGCTTATTGATATGTGTGTGGGTCCACAGAATGCAAGATTTCAGGATATACCTTTGATGAGTTTCAGAGTCGCTCTACTCTTGGAGCCCGGCCACGGTCCAGGCTCAATGACAATGGGAATTATGAACCATTCAACAAATTGGGCCCCAGTCAACTATGATGCCTTGTATGGCCACCAAATAACAAGCAAACCAATCTTGTCTTGTCCTTATACGTACTGCACTGGGAGGCTGTACATGATAAATTAACAAAAACTTGCACTTGAAATCACCTGGTGCATTAGTACTGAAAAGCAAGCTGCACTAGTCCACCGCTGCCTTGAGCTCACATGCAAATTTTTCTTGCTTGCTAATGTAAGCTCTTGATGGCATTTTCATTCAACATAAGCTTGTCTAGTCAGGACTGCAACCATTTTTAGAAATAATTTTCGCAAACTTGGCAGGAAAATTTCCTGAGGTTCTGGTGGCCTGGTGGCTAAAGCTCTCGCTTCACACGGCGAGGGTCTGGGTTCGATTCCCAGCCAGGGTAGAAAAGTTGGGCGTGTTTCTTTACACCTGTTGTCTATGTTCACCCATTAGTAAAATGGGTACTTGGGTGTTAGTCGACTGGTGTGGGTCGCATCCAGGGACACCGACCTAATTTGCCCGAAATACTCAGCATAACAAGGGGCTTTCTATATAGTAGTATGTCATTGATGTCAGCTAGGCCTGTATACCAAGTACATGTACTTGTAGTAAATAAAGATATTATTATTATTATAATGTGAGCAGCTGATGCACTCTCGCCACTAAATTTTGTTAGGCAGCCAAATGAGGTTTTTAAATCACAAACCAACCAGTACTATATACACACAGTTAAGAAGGCTTTCTTTCCTTCTCTCACACAGTTTTAAAGGATGATATGGCATTATGCCTTATTATCTGAGCACTAAGTGGAGCACTTTTCCATAGTTTCTCCTCAATCCACACATTCAATAACTGTTTGGTGTTATTTAGCTGTACTGACCTATTTGTCACTCTTTTCAGCAACTCACAATCTGGATTATTTACTGAACAAGCTGTCATGTTCTTCTCAGTCTCTAATGGTACAAACTGCTGATTTTCTGAAACCAAAGGAGCATGCAATTGCATGACAAGTGCATATCTAAAACCTTAATTTTCATTGAAACAATCAGTTTCACCTTTACTTTTCTTCTCCACACTTCTAGCTTCACTAGTATTTCTTTTGGATGTCATGGTTAAAATCTAGAGATGAGAAGGGATATTGAAAATATCCAAAATCATTTGATAAACACACTGAATAAGGAATCTCGATGCTTCCAGAAAGCAACTGGAGGGAGCACAAGTAACAGTACTGTGAGATGTGATGCTGGGTTTTCCCCAGGCCCAATCTGGCATGGAGAGGAAAATATCCCACAGCTTAGCAGTCTTGAGATTTCATGCAAAACTCATTCCATGCTTTTCGTCCACACTTTATGGTACAATACATATGATCAAGGGCTCTTCTGCACAAATTTATTTATGATGATGTTTAATATAGTGCTTTTTATAAATCTTACAGACCAGTTTTGCATTAACAAGGGGTATGCTGTACCGCAATACAGTAGATGCAGTACTATACTGTACATTACTGTGGCTGGAACAATTCACATCTCACAATATGGTCTATCTTCAACCATGTTGTCAATCATAACCTGATCATAGTAAATCATGACTTTACAATGGTTCAGGACAAACCAAAACAGTCTAAAGTTTCTTCTCCTCCCAGTGAATTAGTTGTCTTTAAAAAACTATTCCTTCATGTAAATGAAGATGTGCTATAGCACCTTATAACATTAGAATAACTTAATTATGTAGTTATGGGAATCAAACTTACCTTGACCTTCTGCGGTCTGGACTCCGAGAACGACTTCGAGATCTCCTGCGCCTAATATGAAAGATAAATGTAAAAAAATAAAAAGGTCATAACCTACACTGAAAAAAAGTAACAGCAGAAAAAATCCAGGGTTAATTTTTTTATACGTACTCCACATATTTTCATCCAGTGAAGAAGAGACCTCATAAACCAAAGGTAAATGTAAATGAAATTGAGGCAGTGGTTTTCTTAAAACGAGAAAATTATGCGATAAATTTCCTTCTACTTCATAGGACATACAGCCAAGCTTTGATGGAGTTTAACCCTTAAACTGTCCAAACGTAGATATACGTTTGTACGCGTACTGCTCCGAACGTAGATCAACGTTTTATTTTTCAATCCTTCAAATTTAGTGCAATTGGCCTGAGTCGCCTAGACATGAGAGAATGGGTCTGCGCCCTCAGTGTGCGCAGTATTAAAAAAATCTGGGACCACTTAGTACCTTGTGGGAGCACTAGTTCAATTGAGTGCCAGCTGGAGCAAATAATGTGGCAAACACCATGGATTCAC
The DNA here is from genome assembly GCA_009830355.1 of Cherax destructor. Lineage (NCBI taxonomy): Eukaryota > Metazoa > Arthropoda > Malacostraca > Decapoda > Parastacidae > Cherax > Cherax destructor. The sequence continues at coordinate 116,270 of WNWK01005447.1, forward strand.
TGATGTCATGTCGCATTAACACTCCCCTTATAAGAGGAAAGTAAAAATAGGTTCGATAAATACATGAGTGGCTGTGGGTGGGTGTGAGTTGGACCTGACTAGCTTGTGGTCTGATGCTGTGCTCCTTCCTTCAGAGGATGTGACCTGACTAGGTGGGTCATTGGTCTAAGCTGGGGGGTGACATGGACTTGCCTTGCATGGGCCAGTAGGCCTTCAGCAGTGTTCCTTCTTTTTTACGTTCTTATATATTCGGCAGGCTGGCTTTGGCTGTCTCTGGCTGTCTCTGTGTCTATATCTGTCTATATATCTGTCTATATCTGTCTATATCTGTCTATATCTGTCTATATCTCTGTCTATATCTGTCTATATCTATCTGTCCTATATCTCTGTATCTGTCTATATCTGTATCTATATATATCTGTAATATCTCTCTCACATGTACACATAAGTACAGTTATTATACATAGTGTAAATTACCTAGGATAACCCAAAAATTCCAGGCAAAGTCCTATACAATGCTTGTAGATATAAGACATAATACGCATGACTGGCAAGTAATACGCATTGTCACATTGTCACTTCTGCATCGCGTATAATACCTGTTGGCTTACGAGCCGCACTCAGACTGAGACAAGCAGACGGAAGAGACACACACACACAGGCAGACGGAAGATACACACACAGGCAGACGGAAAGACAGATAAGCAGAGCTAGACAGACAGACAGATAGACAGTGGAAACAAGGAGAGGGTTCCCTGCTCCCATTCATCAATGTCATTGGGCTGTCAGTGTTATCTGACACTTGTCATAACACCATTCTTCAAGGAGTTTCATATACTCCAGGCACACACAGGCAGACAGAAAGACAGATAAGCAGAGCTAGACAGAACACAGACAGATAGACAGATGGACAGATAGATAGACAGATACAGTGAAAACAAAGCGAGGGTTCCCTGCGCACATTCATTCATCAATGTCATTGGGCTGTCAGTGTTATCTGACACTTGTCATAACACCATTAGTCAAGGAGTTTCATATTATACTCCAGGCACACATAGGCAGGCAAACAAAGACAGATAAGCCGAGCTAGACAGATAGATAGAAACATAGATAGACAGATAGACAGATAGATAGACAGATAGATAGAGAAACAGATAGACAGATAGATAGACAAACAGATAGATATACAGACAGATAGATAGACATATAGATAGATAGACAGATAGATAGATAGACAGATACAGACAGTGAAAACAAAGCAAGGGTTCCTTGCAACATTCATTCATCAATGTCACTGTCTTATCAGTAGTTATCTGACAATTGTCATAACACCATTCTTCAAGGAGTTTCATATATACTCCAGGATGTCTAAAACATTGCTGGGACCTATAAATACTTTGTATATATTTATAGACAATAGTAAATGACCAAGGCAGGTGAAATTGTTCACCTGTTGGTGTCATTGTGACTATTTGAGTACTATTTCAGTACCTAATATTAGTGTTAGAACAAAGATTGGCTATGAAATCACAAGAACTATTATAAATTGTAATTACCAGAACATAAAAATGTATAAAATAAAATAAAAACTAGAAAAAAAAGTATATCGGCATTACTTCTGCAAGCGGCAGGACTTGTTGTTGCCGTCAGGTGAGCATCCAGCACCAACTTGTCGGGCTTATATCTCGGTAAGTACTGGCCCTAAAAAATTTTTTTAGCCTATCCTGTTTATAAAAATGCGCTCTTCATTTTAAAAAAAAAAAAACAATTTTTTTTTTTCAAAATATTCGGAGCAGTGCGCGAGTGAACGTAGATCTACGTGTGGACAGTTTAAGGGTTAAGATGCAAATTAGTGACAAGGTATTGGAAGAAGTCAAGAAATTTAAGCATGTGGGGTCAGTAATATGAAAACATGAAACAATAAAAGAATAAATAACATTTGTGTAAGGCTGAACAGTGATTAGAACCCAAGGACTTATTATGAACATTAGAAATGTCACAATGGATGCAAACATATGCTGTTGCATTTACATATAATTAAGTTGGGCTAACAACCAAGTAATTTTGGGGAACCAAACCAAAGTTTTCCTAGAAAACAATGAAGGTCCCACAGACTAAAGCTATCAAGGAAAAAAATTGTCTTTCTGTGGTGAGTAGGAGAATGCTGGAGGCAGGGCTTGCTCTACCTAAGATTAAACTGCATACCCTATTGAAGGGCATAAGCAACAAAACCCACTCTATTAATTTAAAGTGTTGTGAAATCACTGAAAAAACCAGCATTGCAATTTCATGTTTATGAAGCAGTTCAAATTGATGCTGCTCTGTTTGTTATGCCTCTCTCAAAATACAGCAGTTATTTTCTACTGAGCAGTAAATCCTCCCATAATGTATCGATTACATTTCATAAAATTGGCATTATGTAAAACAGCATCAAGCAAAGTGAAGAACATATGGATAAAAAATAGGGTCATATTCCAGACACCACCAATTTCCTTCTTTAAACACTTTTTCATTCTTTATTATCAATCCCCACTATGTTACACAATTCTAGAAACAGGCAGAGTAGATATATTAATGTAATGACAGAGTGATTTTGATAATGTATGATACTGAACTTTAGTGGATGCTTCATTTGTTGCACAATAAATATTCTCTTCTCTTTATACAGATCATGTGTCTAGTGGACAGAAGTTCATGTGAAAATGCACTGTAAGAGGGTTTACTGCACTACTTTCATTTTTAAACCACATCTCCCATTTCCCACCAAGGTAGGGTATCCCAAAGGGAAACCTTCACCATAATTCACTCAATAGCTGCCATGCCAAGGTATGCAGACATCACAATTCAAATGACCCCGGCAACTGCACATCCCTACCCCTCTTTCAGAGTGCAGGCACTGTATGTCCCACCTCCAGAACTCTTAAGTAGAGATAACTAGTTTCCCTTAAATTTTACCCTACATATATAAAATTAATGCTCAAGTTATCCAAATTAACTTGTAACATAGACACCGAATTTGAAGTTTATGTGGTTATTCACCAATCACCATTTGAAGTAAATAGTTGAGACTATAAAATGTCTACATCCGAAAATCTGAAGCAGTACTAGTATCTGCATCAAACTTAAACTAGAGTAAATAATTTTTAATGCAATATATATCATATCAATAACCCACTGAAGTACAGTACACCTAGAAATATCCTATGAGCCTTGTCTGTGAGGAAATGGATTTTCTAAAAAAATACAAAACAAAACAAAAAACTCCCAGGCTCAAGATAGAGATTTCGTTACAAATAATTATCAAGCTCCCTATAAAGCAAAATTATAGCTAATGTACCTTCACTCATATACAAGAGCTGCAAAATGTACTATACCAACAACTGCGATGCTGTTTAACTAATCTACTGAAATCAAAATCTTCCCAAAAATTTAACAAAGTCAGAGTTATGTCAATTTACAAAAAATGGAACCAATCTGAAATTTAACTACAGACCAATTTGTACCTTCCACCCCCTTAAAATATTTGAAAGACAATACAAAGGAAATGTATGAAATCAAAAAAACACAATACAGGTGGCTTCACTTTATGGCTTTCTCTAATACATCAGTTTTCAATTTCATTCTTCTTTATTCAGGCTTCCCACAATAAATATATGTATTCACCACTTACCATAAGCAAGGGAAAATATTTTAAGGTAAATAATGTGTGTAATGTATATCAGGCCAGCTCTATTCTCAAATATATGATAGTGTAAACATGTTATCAGGCTTTAATATGCATTTGAAAGTGAAAAAAAAAAGGTGTGATTCACTTTACATGCCCCATAGCAGTGCACGGGCCAGTCTGTTGTATAACAGGGCCCCCGACATTCGTATTCTTAGCCCTTGCTAGTTTGGTTACAGTCCCAAAACAGTTAAATGATACATTAACAAAATTCAACCCATCCTCCCCAAAATTTTATGTGGCTTTTCACGCTTTGAAACAAGTTCCCTTTATTTATGTTATTTGGTTACGCTAGATTCAGCGTTTGACTGCCCCCATAATAATAATTAACCAATTATACCCACCCAACATCAATAAACAAAATTTTAAAATAAAAATGATACAAAAATTTGGCATGAATGGAAAACCAGGACCCACGATTTGCACTAGAAAAATCTAAGTCAGATAATCACGTTTTTTCTTTTAAAAAGTACTCATTTACTTTTTTGCAAACATTTTAAAAGTGTCTCTCATTAAAAGATGGGCTGCAAAAGCTTGATTCAATTCATTAGAAAATAATTAATACCTAATAATATCTTTACTGACAGGAAAAGTTTTCAAAATATAAACCACAATCCCCACTTCTTAAAACAATTCCGAAAAATCAAATATGCATAGCACAAGAAATAAATATCTCAGCCTGAGTAAAAAACCCCTCAAATCAAAAAGGCCCAAAATTTGGAACAATCTACCAAAGGGGAAAAAAAACTAATCTCCCAATGTATTCAAAAGCAATGTAAAAAAATACCCTGAATCTGATGTAATATTTAAAAAAAAA
>WNWK01005448.1:0-90000 GCA_009830355.1 Cherax destructor
AAGATATGTTGATGATATTTTGTGCCTTATGCCTAAGAATGTAGACATAAACCATTTCCTTGTTAAATTAAATAGCTTAGCTCATTCTATAAATTTTACTGTTGAATTCGAAGTAAATAACTCATTGCCCTTCCTAGATGTTTTTATTATTAAGGGTAACATTGATTTTAAATTTAAAATTTACAGAAAACCTTTAAATAATTGTTCCTATGTACACTATTACTCTTCACATCAATATAGAGTTAAAGTGTCGGTTTTTCTTCAATGTTTTTGAGAGCTTTACGTATTTGTAGTCCAGAGTTCATAGATGAAGAAATCTCTAAAATTTATGAAATAGCTAATGATTTAAAATACCCTAGAAACATAATTGATAAATCTTTTAAAATAGCTAGGAATACTTTTTACAATCCCAAAAGGGACAACCAACCTTATTCAACCAAAAATATGTTGGTTCTCCCTTACCATGAAAACTTGGTTGATATGCCTTCCTTTCTTAAGAATTTTAATATCAAAGTTGTATTTAAAAATCTTGATACAGTAAAAAGACTTTTGATAAAAAATTCCCCCCAAAATGCTGACGGATGTGTCTATAAGATTCCCTGTAAAATATGCGATAAAGTTTATTATGGTCAAACTGGTAAAAGTCTTGAACTAAGATTAAAACAACATAAATATAGCATTAGAACTGGACAAGATTCTAATGCTCTATTTATTCATGTGAAGACTTTAACCATCCAATTGATTTTCAAAATGCTGAGAAGGTTGTATCAAGCAAGTCCATGGTTGAGAGGAATATAATAGAATCATGTTTCATTAAAAGCAGTTTTGAAAATAATATGAATATTTCTTTTGGTTTATATAAATTGGATTCTTTTATAATTAATAAAATTTGGGAAGAATTTAATGATAAATTGGACTAATCTTAATTCTTGGGAAGAGTTTCAGGTCCTTTCTTGTTTTTCCTCTTCACAGAGTCGTGCGATGTTACGCTACTGTGAGGTGTAGTCTTTGTTAGTGTGATGTGACTGTGAGGTGTAGTCTCACCCCTTATATAAGTCCTCTTGTCATGTTTCCTTTTATAGTTCCTTGATAATGTGAGTAGTCACTAAGCGCTTGGAATTCCTCTATTTTTTCATAGTGGTTGTTTTGCATATTTTGATATCACCTGATTACTGTGATCTTTTTGCATATATATATATATATATATATATATATATATATATATATATATATATATATATATATATATATATATATATATATATATATATATTTTCACACATATATATATAGTAAAACTTGCGATTTTGGCTTAAATAGCAACGCTCTTCTTACCGAATAAGGCAAGCGAAGATTTGTGTATGCAATAATTTCGTAAAAATCTTTCTGAACCTAACGAAAAAAATACATTTCAGTGTATTTGTTTATTATTAAATTATTGTAAACTTATCTAAAATATATTTAGTTGGATTACACTAAATTAAATTCCGCTTGTTATAATAAGGGTTAGATAAGTTTTCTAAGGTTCTTTTGGTACAAAATTACTAATTTTACATTAACATAAATGAAAAATATAGATCTTTAAACGTATAAGATAAAATTTTAGAAAGAACTTAATTTTAAACGAGTTCTTGCTAATTGACCAGTATTACCTATTCGGTACGACATATATATATATATATATATATATATATATATATATATATATATATATATATATATATATATATATATATATATATATATATACACGTAGAAACTTTTGTCTTTTTGTATATATACACAAAACGTATTCTTGGACACATTTAACTGTCATAATTGCATATAAATAGACCATATCAATAAATTATATTAAAAGGTGTTATAACCAGGCTTGCTGTTATTATATTAACGTAATGAAAGAGGAGAAGATACGCTATTATTTTGAAGGTCTCTCGTGCCTGGCTCTCACAAATGGTATCTCGTGCCAGGCTCTCACAGATGATATCTTGTGCCTGGCTCTCACAGATGGTATATCGTGCCTGGCACTCACAAATGGTATCTCGTGCCTGGCACTCACAGATGGTATCTCGTGCCTGGCTCTCACAGATGGTATCTCGCGCCTGCCTCTCACAGATGGTATCTCGCGCCTGGCTCTCACAGAAGGTTCTTCATCTATTTCTTTCCTTGAGAATACATTACACAATTTTTTATAAAATAAAAGAAAAAAATAAGACGTTCCTTTCGAGAATAATGCTAAAAAACCAAGATGTATTTCGGTCGCTAAAAAGTTATAAAATTTCAGAGCAGCAAAATATACAAATATATGTACATGTGTGCATGGCTGTATGTAGGAATTTATCTACGTTTGCTCACTCTCATATGTATACATGTGTGCATTTATTTGTGGTCGTATGTATGTATCTATGAATTTGTGTATTTACACAAATAGCTGACCAGGGTTTGAAATTGAAAGCCGATTGAATTAGGCGTTATTCGGTAATAAATGAAAATCCTAGATGGTATGAGAGGAAACTGTGGCTAACAGATCACGCCGTGTAGTATTTGAGGATTCACACAACTCGGGAAATTGAAAAAAATACTATTTTTTGTTTAATCTCGAGGTCACTTCGAGGTAAATATTCGACCTGACTTGTAGTCGCTTTCAAGGGGCCCACAGCGACCCCTCTCCCAGACCTGGCCAGTAATAACGACGTAGATTTGGAAGCAGTGTTTAGAAGGTAAACTTAAGCGTATAAACAGAGTTTAAACATGTCAATTAGAAAGTTAGGCAATGACAGGCGTGACATGTTGCCCCACAAGGTGTGCACAGATGACTTAACAAATGAAGGCAGCAGAGCGACGTTTGGGCCAATTACGTGATAACCCGAAGAGCAGGTCGAATGGGTTGTTTTACCTTAGAAAACTGGATACAAAAAGAACATAAGGATGAAGGAACGCTGCAGCAGACCTACTGTCCCAATACCAGTTAGGTTCTTCTTAATTCTAAACACTAACTGAAATATGTGTTGATTCTTTTCGAAGGCTGCTCAAGATTTAGCTATGATAACTCTGCTAAGTCAAACTATGCAAGTCCCAAGTGTGTTGCTGCGTTATTCTCTATAACAGTTAGACCCAGGAAACCAAACTCTGTTTTCAGTTATTCCACCAGGCAGGACGAGGCTAATTCCTTCAAGAGTTAGACTGAGCTGAGACTTCAGTAAGACAGTGAGGATAAGTACTGCTGTTAAATGAAGGATTAGACACATGTGCAACATCTGGGTATTTTTATTTGTCGACGTTTCGCCCTCCAGTGGCTTTATCAATACAAATTCAAGAACATAATGGGAAGACTGTGGAACTAGATACCAAAGACGAGTAATCAGCCCCTCGTCTTTTGTAAATAGTTCCACAGTCTTTCCTTTATGTCCTTGAATTTTTATTGATAGTCACTGGAGGGCGAAACGTCTACAAATAAAAATACCCAGATGTTGCACATGTGTCTATTTCTTCATATTGTCTGTACTGCATGACATTCATGTATAACTGCTGTAACTGTTCATAACTGCTGTAAGTGTTCATAACTGCTGTAAGTGTTCATAAATTGTTAATGTGGGAGGGGGGAAGAGGGGGTCAAAGGTGACGTTAACCTTGTACTCCATAAACCAGGCGGGTCATTTGATGAACGGAGATAAATCGCAGGTCATTCTTACTAATTCAAAGACGGTTCACAATCGAACCAGCCCGGGTTCGATTCACAAGTAGAATGAGACGTATGAACAAGTCTCCATGAACCTGCTACCACTGTTAGTCGGCCATTGCGTGTCACATCCAAGGGAAAAGTTCAATTGCCAGTTATAATGAAAATAAATCACCACAAACATAGCTCTCTTCCTGTAGCTACAAATAAGTAACCAACTCGTTAAATTGTCATGACTCGATTATAAACAACCGGCAGTAACAGCCTTGTTGATCAGGCCCTGAGTTACCGCGAGGCATGGTCATGGACCTGGCCGCGGGGGTGTTGACCCCCCGGAACACCCTCCAGGTTAACTCCAGGGAACTCGCCGCACAGAGGGTTCAAACCAAGCCAGTTCTAAAACTAGCAAGCCAGTGTGTTAACCACTGTACCATGCCGGCCTAGTCGGATTAATCTTATTAGGCTGGCATGGTACAGTGGATAGCGCACTGGCCTGCTGGTTTTAGCACTGACTTGCCATGATGAGTTAAGTAACTAATCTTAAATACATAAATATCTCTTCAATAATTTTCCCTCACTTCACACAATTATCGTCATTTTTACAAATATTGTTTTAACCTGACGGGAGCAGGAAGTCACAGAAGTGGAATTTGAATAAAGTGAGTTAAATTATGCTAGATGAATATGGCATGTGTGATCATCAAATTTTTGATCACAAAGAACATGGACATAAAAAAACATAATTAAAATGTTTTTGCTATTACTATTAGAATTTAGAAGTCAGAAAATGTATTCGATGAAATTAGTTCACTAAATCAAAGGGTAAAATTCTATTAGTCTTTATAATTGCTAAGTCTTTGTTTATTGTTTATGCTGTGAGAGTCACTAGTTGACACGGGAGGTTAGTGTTGCAGGGTGTGTCGGGTGTCTGTGAGAGTCACTAGTTGACACGGGAGGTTAGTTAGTGTTGCTGGTTGTGTCAGGTGTCTGTGAGTCACTAGTTGACACGGGAGGTTAGTTAGTGTTGCTAGGTGTGTCAGGTGTCTGTGAGAGTCACTAGTTGACACGGGAGGTTAGTTAGTGTTGCTAGGTGTGTCAGGTGTCTGTGAGTCACTAGTTGACACGGGAGGCTAGTTAGTGTTGCAGGGTGTATCGGGTGTCTGGGAGAGTCACTAGTTGACACGGAAGGTTAGTTAGTGTTGCTGGGTGTGTCAGGTGTCTGTGAGAGTCACTAGTTGACACGGAAGGTTAGTTAGTGTTGCTGGGTGTGTCAGGTGTCTGTGAGAGTCACTAGTTGACACGGGAGGTTAGTTAGTGTTGCTGGTTGTGTCAGGTGTATGTGAGAGTCACTAGTTGACACGGGAGGTTAGTTAGTGTTGCTGGGTGTGTCAGGTGTCTGTGAGAGTCACTAGTTGACACGGGAGGTTAGTTAGTGTTGCTGGTTGTGTCAGGTTACTGTGCTGTGATACAGGCGTCATCATTATCATTATTATTGATACAAGCATCAACCCTATCATTTTTCTCAGCAATTATTTCATTTACAAACATTAGTACTAACTGTACCACCAGTTTAACAAATTATTCATTAATGATGTATTAAACGAGAATAATACAGTATTACCCTCAGGTTGAATACAAAACAAACACCAGCATTGGCACTTGCATAAAGTCAAGTGTTTTGTAGTAATCCATCTCTTTTGTGACAGTAAGTTATATTAATGGCATACAGTACCAACAAATGGATGAGTAAAACACGTAACACTTGGGTATCTTCATTGTGGGAACGTTTCGCCTGTATATCAGGCTTCTTCAGTCGAATGGAGAGGTGGCTTAAATATGAGGTGGTCAGTCCCTCGGGTTTAATTAGTATTCAGCTTAAACTGTTGCGGATGTCTTACTCGTTAAGTTATTATCAGTAAAGACTTAGTTTATTGGAACAGTTGCGCAGATCGTCATTCAACTCTGCGTCTACCAGCCATAGAGGCAACACCTCAAACTGGTGAAGAGTTTTAAATCCAAGAAAATGGAGTTAATTTCCCATGAGGAGCCAGCATAGCCAAGGTGAGACAAATCCCTAAAAAAAAGTCAGTTGATGTCAACAGATTTGATGCCTAGTTTGATGCCAAGTCTCTCTCGACCTATTGTTGATTTCAGTTTTTCGTTTTCTAATTGTATTTTTTCTCAGGTTTTCACTTTATTAAATTTTTATTCATATGACGCTCGCGGCTGATAGCTGGCTTTCCAGAATTTGAGCTTCACAATATGGGATCCAATTCCTGCCACGGCACATGTTGAATCTATGATGTTTGTAAATCTCCTAAAAGTTGGTCCACTGGTTTGGGAAAGCTGACTAGTTCCACGAAATTTATGTTTCTGAAATATGAAGCTTTATTTGGAGTAGAGAGAGAAGAGAGAGAGAGAGAGAGAGAGAGAGAGAGAGAGAGAGAGAGAGAGAGAGAGAGAGAGAGAGAGAGAGTGTGAGAGTGTGAGAGTGTGAGAGTGTGAGAGTGTGAGTGTGTGAGTGTGTGAGTGTGTGAGTGTGTGGGTGTGTTTGTAAGAGAAATTCATATGACTTGAATGGGGTTGGTGAAGGTTTGCCAGTGATACCTTTACCTTTGATATACCTTTGATGACTTATGAGAGTTGTTCTACACCCGGAGCCCGGCCATGGGCCAGGCTGTTACTACTGGTGGTCCGCTGCCCCACATATCCATCACAGCCTGGTTGATTTAGCACCTGGTGAAGATACTCGTCCAGTTTCCTCTTGAAAAGGAAGGGGTAAGAGTGTGGATAGAAGAGGGTAGAGAGAATGAGAGAGATACAGAGGATAGGTGGGTATTAGGTAAAGGCAGTAGTTATGACTGTTAGTTGGACCGACACGGTGGAGACACACGCAGGTGCACTGTAATGAGATCCTTTATCGACAACGTTTCTCCCAAACACTGTCAAAGGATCTCAATACACCGCATTTGTGAGTGTTTCAATGGCTATTAGTTGTTCTCTACTCCCTCTGCTTCTCTTTTTACTCCTGTTACGGCCCCGTATCTAACAATGGTAGTTAGGTAATTACCTCACCGGCCGGCAGTCAAGGGGTTACGTCATCAGACCTGATGTTTGACTGCCGGGCCGGCTTGACTGACAGTGTCATCGAGACTCTCCCCTAGTCAACACTGGAGAGTCCACCAGCTTACTGATACACTACTGGAGTTCGCCAGGCAGACCTGCTTGAGAGTTGTAGACTTTCGCAGTGTGGCGCTGGTGACAGGTCTACAGTGCTAACGAGACTCTCCCATATACAACACTGGAGAGTTCACCAGCTCCCTGATACACCTAGGGAGTGTACGAGACTCTCCCATATACACTGCTGGAGAGTGTCAGCGAGACTCTCCCCTATACCACACTGGAGAGTTCACTAGCTCCCTGATACACCTGGGAGTGTTCAACAGACAGACCTGGAGATTGACTCTTCGTGCTGGTGACGGCCTTAGACTATCTACTGGCTTATTCACCTTACCGACTGTGTTCTTGAGACTATGTACCTGAAAATGGACTGTTGTACCTGAACTTATGTACCTGAAAGTGTGTGACACTGGTAACAGGTGGTGTCTTGTGTGACACTGGTAACAGGTGGTGTCTTGTGTGACACTGGTAACAGGTGGTGTCTTGTGTGACACACTGTGGTGTCAGGTATTTAGTGGTGTAGTCAGTCAGAGTTTGTGACGGTGGCACGACACAGGTTGAGTCGTGTATTTGATGTGTGTCATAACGCGGTGAAAAGGTTTTATTAGAGATGGGTTCATGATGCAAGGAAGGTGTCTTATGGGCACAGAGAGAAGGGTGTCGTGTGACACAGAAGAGAAGGCGTGTCGGGTGACACCGGGGGCGTGTCATGTGACACAGAGAACGGGTGTCAGGGGACCCCGTGAGAAGGCGTGCCATAAGACAAAGAAGTATCATGACAAGGTGTGGTAGTGTCCTGCGTGACACTAGAAGATGGCAGCGACTTGACACTACACCGAATACTTGATTTTACTTGTGACTTTTATCTTGTACTGTGGTTTTGTGTAAATAGGTTTTTACACAGATTATTAGATTATGTTTTTATTCAGATTATATGCTTTTATATTAATAATATATATTTAATATAATAAAAATCTGAAATACGATATTTTACTTAGTATCCCAAACAGTCGTTTTATTACAAATGCTTCTTTATTTGTAATAACTCCTGCCCTTTCCTCCCACTCCGTTTTTCTCCGTCTGTTTTCTCCCGTTTGATGCAGTCTGTTGTAAACCTGTTACTGTCCGTTTCTCACTATTTAGAACAATCATTAACCCCAAGTGTAACCAGTTTTGATTAAACAAATGAGTTCTCAATACCAGGTTTCTCGTCCCTGTCTTCTCAAAGTAAGGTTTTGGGGGACAATATTTTCTCTTAACTATTCGTCAGCCCTTTCAGTATTGTTAGTTGTTTATATTCTTTTTCTTTACCTCATTTATGCCAGCTTATCTTCAATCAAGCGTTCTTTCTTTTTTTGCACTTCCATATTTTTCCTTCTTGGTCTTCCAAACCGAAAACAGCAAGGTTCTCTCCCTCTCTTACCTCTCGTGTCTCTTCCTTTATCCTCGTCTCCTGCAGATAGTTCTCTCAGTCTCATGTTATTTCATTGAGTTGTTGTGATAGTGTCTCATTTTCAAAGTTCATCCTACTCCTCCCCTCTGGGGTCTTTACAAGCAAGCAAGCAGGCAAGCAAGGAAGCAAGGAAGCAAGCAAGCAAGCAAGCAAACAAGCAAGCAAGCAAGGAAGCAAGCTGTAAGATTCCTCTCTGTCACTTCCTCCTCACCTTTCTCCTGAGCTATCTTACATCTTCTGCCAGATAATTCTCCCGTCCTGCCTCCAGTAATTACCTTTGTTTCTCTCCTCTTAGGTTCGTCTCCCTCTTTCCTGCGGTTTTTCTAATTACTCTGATTACCTCATTCATTCTCTCTGCTTGTTTCTGGATCCAGTTATCCATTCAGGCTAACAGTTCTTCCCATAGACTCTAATCTTCCTCGCTTACCATCAACATTATTCTGTTGCTTAGCGGTATTTTTAACTCATGCTGGCTATTTTAACTTGGTACGGGAGTATTTAGGTGTTTTAAAAGTTTATGTTCGTTGCTTTTATTGTTTGCTAATTTTGTCCTTGTTTTTATTGTGTTGTATATATTTTTTTATGGTCATGAGCGATGAGTGACGTACGAGGTCAAAATGCTCTGGTAATGTTACGGTTTACAGTTGCCGCTGCTGCTATTATTATTATTATTATTATTATTATTATCCAGTTTTATTTTGTGTAGTCTACGTTACTGATATTGTGTTCATGTCTCATGCCTCCCTCTTTTGTTTTATCTCATTCCTATAATGTATAGAACCTATAAAACTAGCGTATTAGGTACTAGCATGTTTGATTTTATGTACTGGGGGGGGAGGTATTGGTGGGTGGGGTGTAATGTGGTTGTGGTAGTTAGTGTACGTAGTGTGTATTAGATATCACTTGTTACTATTTATTAAAGGTAATTGTCAATAGACGTACGTGTGTATTTATGTATGAGTAACTATCATCCTGTAGTTAAAAGCTGCAGTGTGTCGCCATCGTTACAAAAACATCGTACAAATTTTAGTATTCTAATTATTGCAGGACTCACCGCGGGTTCGAACCCCACCCGTGGTATGGTTTATCCACTATCCCTTGTGTTGCGTCTCGCTGTATTTGAAACTGACACGGTTCTCCTTAATTAACTATTGATGGCACCCAGAAATCTTGTGGATTATTTTACACTCCCTTCTGTATTTATGTGAGGTTATCATGCATCTTAGTCTTCATATTAATGTAATTCCGAAGGTGTGTTTTTATCGTGGCTATTTCAGTCTGCGGGGGTCGAGTCACGACTCCTGGCCCCCGTTTCTGAACTACTTAGGAACGGTCTCACTGTATCCCTACGGCTTAGCGCTTCAGAGGAAGCACTAAACCGTAGGGATCATACAGTAAATCTCGTGAGAAATGGGAGGCAGTCAAGTCTGATTCAAGGAAGTGGAGAGGATTTCACTTTCATGTATCAAAGAGCCCTTCGCTGGCATCAAGGCACCTCTCTTTTAATGGCACTCTCAAAATTATTAGAGTACGTGTTTCAAAGGTTGCAAACTCGGCAGTATCCGACACGGAAGAAGTATTAGCGAGGAGGGAAGTGATTAAGACGGGGTTAAGATGTGATCAGGTTGGCTGTGGAGGCACACTAACGACCTCTGGTGAGGCAGCAACAACATACCTGACAATTATCGCAGACAAATGACTGGCAAACACAGTTGGCAGGCAGTCATTTGGCGAGTAAATGTTGCGTCACAATGAGATACTCTGGTAAGTGATTCTGGAACATTGGGTGGGCGTTGCTGCCATCAGCGGACGATCCCTCCTGTTGATGTTTTCTTGCACTTAAGGCGAGCGCCAGACTCCAGGTATTTACTGCAGCACTCCATCACAAGTCCCTTTCTTGGCCAGAGGTTCCGCTCTGGGGTTTTCTTGAAGGTTCACTCATTGGTGGGCAGGAGGCATGTGACTTGCCACTGAGTGGGGCCACACAGCCTAACTCACTGCTACAACCCGTCCACCAACGTAAACAAGGAGCGTTTGGTTTCCAGCTACTTAAGTAATCGCGTTGTCTAACCACACATTAACATCTTTATGTAATTTGGTTATTGATGATTAATTAATATTTACCTAATGTTTACTCTTGGTCGCTGCTTATATCGTGCAGAAAGTGACGCACTGTAACATGAAAAACAAAAGAAGCTTGCAATCCAGAGGAGTGTTTACACTGGTACCAGAAGTCTGGCGGAGCGGACACTTTGTATTGCCACCCATAACACTGCTGCAGGATTTTGTTTTTTATTCCAAACTAATAACTTTTTACTCTGGGAAAGATAATCCTTTTGATCTGCTTCCTCGCTTAACCCTGACGTCCGCTTCTCGTAATTCCAACAAAGTCTCGACACTAATCTTCGTTGAGGAAGCCATTTGTCTCCAGTAAGTTTGTGACCTTTTTTCAGAAGATTCTACACGTGCGAGAAAGGATTGCTTTGGACCATTAGGGCGCGAGTCCATTATCGCCGTGGAGGTGATCTCTGGGTCTTACCCTGGACGCCAATCCTCACACTTTACCAATAATATTTATTCTTTACTGGCGTTGGTGGTTTTATTCGTCATTGAAAAACCATCTGACACGGGTGTCAGAGTGGTGCTTTCTGTTTGCCGGGAAGACGAAAAAAAAGGTAAACATTAGCTTGGCAGGACATAATGTTGCACACTGTCAAGAATGTTGAGTAGAGGTTGGCACTATGGAAGGCCACGGTAGCAGCGACCACTGGCACTCTAACACTTGACTCGGTGAACTGGATGACTGATAATAATCTGGATATCTTTTCTATGTCTTCTATTTAATTAATAGCCAATTACAGGTAAACTTTATTGTTATGGTGCGTATAGAAAATTACAGGTAAACGACATTATTGGGTACCTGTAAGCACATTCCAGGTGTGTGTGGTTGGGTGAGAGAGAGAGAGAGAGAGAGAGAGAGAGAGAGAGAGAGAGAGAGAGAGAGAGAGAGAGAGAGAGAGAGTTAGTTAGTTTTTATGGAGGTCGTGGAGAAATGAGGGAAGGGGGAAGAGACTGTCAAATTTGCTCTTCTTCCTGTCCTTATTTGCTATATATAACTCCATCACCTGGGAGTTTGACCGTTGCATTTCCCCACCGAAAACCTTATATGTTAACTCTGCAGTGATCCTTCCTGGGCCTACATTATGAGGAGGTGATATTGCACCACCTGTCTGCCAATCCGGGTGTTGTATTCTAGTGTATAGTAGATGGCATGAAAATACCAATAAGCTGTACTTAATAAAGACACAAGTAGCAACTGGAAACTTAGAATCACGTTTTGTCTGGGTGGTGGGCGAAACGTGGTTTGGGAAACATGTAGGCGAAAGAGTCTTATAAAGTTTCACTGCCTTTGTAGTGAGGAAGAAACCTCCAAGGCTTGCCACGTGAGGGTTCCTGTGTCCTGCCTGGTGAGTCGGGTCAGTCAACCTGGACCGCGAGAGCCAAAGGAAATACACCTGTATATGAGCGTCGACATGCGCTTCAAACACAAGAACAAACAATGGTACTTGCATTTTACGGAGGGAAATTATGAGGAAACAAACAAATCTCTCACAAGTAGAGTGTGTTTATTGTCCCCTGTTCTCACCAGTGTAGTAACATGAGACCAAGTGTAGTAACATGAGAAAGTTTGGCTGCACCAGTGTAGTAACATGAGAAAGTTTGGCGTGTCACCAGTGTAGTAACATGAGAAAGTTTGGCGTGTCACCAGTGTAGTAACATGAGAAAGTTTGGCGTGTCACCAGTGTAGTAACATGAGAAAGTTTGGCGTGTCACCAGTGTAGTAACATGAGAAAGTTTGGCGTGCCACCAGTGTAGTAACATGAGAAAGTTTGGCGTGCCACCAGTGTAGTAACATGAGAAAGTTTGGCGTGTCACCAGTGTAGTAACATGAGAAAGTTTGGCGTGTCACCAGTGTAGTAACATGAGAAAGTTTGGCGTGTCACCATTAAGCGCTGGAAATTGTCCTGCAGGTATTATTTACATCTTCGAATGGGCCTTAAATTAAGCTGTTCAGGGGGTTTTAACAGCAGTGGCTCTTCACTGATTAGTCGTCTTTCGCTTTTGCCATATATAAAGAATCATCTTCTCCGTGGGTTAACGAGGTCATCAAGTTTGCGACGGATCAGCTGGAGCGATTTCAAATGCTGGACGATTATCGTAGCTACTGGAGATAAACCACGGTACGTACTGGCCTGGAGCTTTACGACTTATTTGCCATGGGTTCTAACCCCACCTGGACCGTGGTTTACGTTATATTACGATTTCGTTATTTACCGGAGATAACAATCTTCCTGGTTGGCATCTCTCTGTTCAGAATTAGGTTCCGTACACCTGGAGGGTTGTACAGTGCTCGCTGGATGGTAAAAGTTTTCTAGTCGTTCAAAGTTTGGATGTTCGTAACTCAATTCAAGTTATTGGAACAGGATGAAGACTGAAGTGCGGCTATGGCGAAGAAATTAGACAATCATCTCTAGTACTTGGGCGAAAAGATAGTTCCTTCCCTCTTTAAGACGACTCGGTGCCTGCTGAAGAGATGTAGTAGTCGTCTTGAGGACTATCAAGGAGAGGAATGATTCCTCTTTATTTTGTACCACATCGACGCTGGGCCACCCTAACTCGGGTCTTGTGAGTGGTTTACTCATAGGAATAGGACCCTCTTCTCTGGGAGGAGTGCCACATTCCCCACACAGTGCCTGCCTGATGAAGAATATCATTTATTTCATCTTACATGGTGGGTATGTTTCCCTTTTCGTCTAAATTTACTGAACTCGAACCAACTATGGATAGGGATTGCAGTGTGTGAAAAATAAACCTTCACTAGTTTGTACTTATTTTGTGACTATGAAGTTATATGAGAGTGAGAAGGTCACCACAGTAGCAAGTTGATGTTTGAAAGGAAATACGAGTATGTTTAAAGTGCTGGATTTCTAAATTATTTTAATGCTTCGTAAATAAATTAAAACAAACAAAATACTTTTTTTTTTAGTGATCATTCAAAAGATCTTCGGAATCATTGGCTTCGATCAAAACTTCCTGTTGATCTGTCTTATCTTTCTGTTTTTTTTGGGGGTTATCTCTGTTTCCACCGAGAATTATCGTTTCATTTCCTTGCAAACTTTCTTTTCATTTCCGTAAGTTTATCCCCCTTGACTGTTGTCATATTTCAGATTTGGCTGAGTTGCAGTTTCGATTCTGGGTTTTGCCTTTTTCTCAGATTATCCTTGGGCCTCCTGCCCTGGGCTTACCTGCCTATCGAGGGAAAGCAATGTTTTGATACTAGTGAAGTGCTCTTGGTCCAGGGTATTAGAACAACCCCTATCTTCAGTGAATGAAACCCGATTACCTCTCGTGCCACAGGCGCTGTATGGCCCCTATGGGTTTATCGTTTCCCCGTGAATGTAAAATATTAACCATTCTTACATATGGATGTTCTGCTCGCTTCTTCTCCGCTTTCAAGTGCTTTCTTTACAATGTTTATACCTTTTTTTTTTTTTACTTTGCTGGGTTGCATCCTGGATAAGCTATATACAAACTACTTTTAATGTCTCTTTGTTGGGTTATTTCATTTTTGCCTTGTGTTGCTGCACGTGCCAGTTAGATAATCCAACATTTATTGGAACCTTCAATTCCGTTTCTCTTTCTCATTATATTCCACTGAGGGAGCTTCTCCTCCTGATGGTTCTTCCTTCCTCTTGAAAGCTCCAGACCAGGAGTGGAGATCCTGAGGCCTTCTAGGGCATTAAATGCAGCCTTCTGAATGATTTATTTTCGTTGAAGTTATTTTATAATAATTAACTTTTTACAAAATAACTGACATTTTGCAATATTGTAATAAAAATTTCTTGAATGGGGCCTTGTTAGATTACAGCTCTGTTCTAGATTAATCTCCTCCAAATAGTTAAAAGATCACAACTGTGTTCTCAACAGTTTGTGTGCACGCATTTGTAGTCTCAGCTCCTGACTCCGCCTCCAAGACTACTTCGACCTGCAGTACTAATTTCTGCCCTCTCGCACGTTATACCTGTTCTTAAAACGAATGAATTTGTTTCTTCATGCTGGTATAAATACGTGGGTGAGTGTGAGTACGGAGAGTAGGACGGGCTAGTAAAAACAAGAAAGGTGTATCAGTATCCTCGTCCACTATCCCCGTCCTCCTAGCCTCTATGACCCAGCCCTCACACGCTCCTCTGTCCATTCTCTCCTAGTACCCGAAGATTGGATCCAGTGACCGCTGGTGAAATATCCTCGCATTCTCCTTTGTAACTCACGCATAACTTTCTATATTGAGTGAAAACGAGACTTGTGGAACTGCACTATATCGTCTTCTGCGTCATTTACTCTTCATGTTTGGTGGGAAGAATGTCAGGCATGCGAACGACTATATGCTGAGAAGTGTGCTAGGTCGTGTGTGTGTGTGTGTGTGTGTGTGTGTGTTGTGTGTATGTGTGTTGTGTGTGTGTGTGTGTGTGTGTGTGTGTGTGTGTGTGTGTTGTGTGTTTGTGTGTTTGTGTGTGTGTGTACTTACCTATTTGTGGTTGCAAGAGTCGAATCTCAGCTCCTGGCCCTGCTTCTTAACTTGCCACTCTTTAGATTCATACCCTCTTAGCCTCGTGGACCCTGTCGTACCTGCTCTTAAAACTATGTATGGAACCTGTCTCCACCACTTCCTCACCGAGCTCATTCCACTTCCCCACAACTCTGATACTGAATAAATACTTCCTAACATCCCTGTGACTCCTCTTTGACTTTAACTTACATCTGTGTCCCCGAGTTCCTGTTACTCGCCTCTCAGACAGCCTGCCCCTGTCTATCCTATCAATTTCCCTGAGTATTTTGCATGTTGTTTCCATGTCTACCTCTGGTTTTTCTGTCGTCCAATGTGTGTGTGTGTGTACTCACCTAATTGTGGTTGCAGGGGTTGAGACTCAGCTTATGACCCCTGTGTGTGTGTGTGTGTGTATGTGTGTGGATGTGTACTCACCTATATGAGGTTGCAGGGGCCGAGTCTCGGCTCCTGGCCCCGAGTGTGTGTGTACTCACCTATTTGTGGTTGCAGGGGTCGAGACTCAGCTCCTATCCCAGGCTCTTCACTGATTGCTACTAGGTCCTCTCTCTCCCTACTCCATGAGCTTTATCATACCTCATCTTAAAGCTGGGTATGGTTCCTGCCTCCACTACATCACTTGCTAGAATATTCCAATTCCTGACAACGCTATGACTGAAGAAATACTTCCTAACATCCCTTTGACTTGTCTGAGTCTTCAACTTCCAATTGTGACCCCTTGTTTCTGTGTCCCATCTCTGGAACATCCTGTCTGTGTCTGGAACATCCTGTGTGTGTGTGTGTGTGTGTGTGTGTTAGTTACCATTTTGTCCTAGGCACATGTCGATTTGACACTAGGCCTGTTGTATGTATGTGTGTAAGGAAACACTTCGAAATGTTTCCGCCCCGTCGGGAATAGAACCCGGGCCCTCCGTGCGTGAAGCGAGAGCTTTACCACTAGGCCACCTGTGTGTGTGTGTGTGTGTGTGTGTGTAACAGACCGTCTTACGATATGGAAAGATTAAGGGTAAATATTTGTCATGTTTTCGTCTTAGTTTCCAGCTTCTTATAACCAAAATTCTATAAATACTAATGAAAGTTAGAAGTTCAAAGAATACCGTATAGCAACTTGAAAGATTGAATTTCTATAAAGGTTTCAAGGCATAAATTTACACAAGTATTTTTTGAAGCCACAATGAGCAATTGATTTTCTCATCCCTGGCGACATCCAGTGTACTGGCAGCAAGAACCTGCTTCAGCAATAGGCAAAGACCTGCTTCAGCAGGAGGCAAAGACCTGCTTCAGCAGGAGGCAAAGACCTGCTTCAGCAGGTACTGAATTATGAATTGTGACCTCAGGCTGGGCTTGCAGAGTACGACTCTCGAAACTGGTCACAGGTTTATCAGAGGCATGTCAGACATTCCTTAACATAAAAAAAAATGTTAATCGAAAAAACAAGAAAATTTAGTGAATTATTATATATATTTGGGGTTCGAAATGCATGTAAATCGCCAATTAAGCCAGAAAAAAATAAAAATTGCAATTATTAATATTAACCATTAAATAAAGTATTTAGTGGTATTTGGTAAGGATGAATTAATAATCCCCAAGATGTTATTATGCTCACTGGGAAGGTCATATCTCGTCGAGGTCAAAATGCGAATGATCTGGGAAAGGCAATCTGGTCCCATCTAAAGAAGGGAGAGACGTCCTTGATTCCTTTGATCAATGTGTGTGTGTGTGTGTGTACTCACCTATTTGTAGTTACAGGGGTCGAGACTCAGCTCCTGGCCCCGCCTCTTCACTGATCGCTACTTGGTCCTCTCTCTCCCTGCTCCATGAGCTTTATCATACCTCGTCTTAAATCTATGTATGGTTCCTGCTTCCACTACCTCACTTTTCAGACTATTCCACTTCTGACAACTCTGTGACTGAAGAAATACTTCCTAACATCTCTTTGACTCATCTGAGTCTTTAACTTCCAATTGTGACCCTTTGTTTCTGTGTCCCATCTCTGGAACATCCTGTGTGTGTGTGTACTCACCTAGTTGTGGTTGCAGGGGTCGATTCATAGCTCCTGGCTCCTGTGTGTGTGTGTGTGTGTGTTTTGTATGTCTGTGTTAAGTTATCTTCCATCTAAGAGTGGTATAAACTGGCTTTTCAGCAAGGCACCCAGGGTTCTTATCAAGCAGCAATTTCACTTGCTCTGCAGGGATTTGTAGCTGTCTTTCTCAGCGTGGCTGAAGACGTATCCAATCTTAGACGGGGTACGCCTGGGAGTGGCAGCTCTCCTGAAGGCTGACTCCTCACAAGATATACACAACTTGATGATCAGA
Source organism: Cherax destructor (assembly GCA_009830355.1). Classification (NCBI taxonomy): domain Eukaryota; kingdom Metazoa; phylum Arthropoda; class Malacostraca; order Decapoda; family Parastacidae; genus Cherax; species Cherax destructor. The sequence continues at coordinate 17,253 of WNWK01005448.1, forward strand.
GCAACACCTGTGACACGCCTGTCAGTGTTTTTTTTTTAAGATGTTCTACTCACGTACCTTGACCTCAGACAGTGTACGTCAGATGACTGCGTGATCAGGTAAGCTGTTGCTGCCTGCAGCTATGTCTACCTGTGGTAGATTCCGGGGGGTATAGCCCCCGTGGCCTGGTCCAGGATGAGATCTACTCGTTGATCTGATGAATCAGGCTGTTGGTGCTTGCAGCAGGCAGTCCAAGCGTGCACCACAATACGGCTGTGGTAAAAGTCCTAGACTCTCTACACTAACTAAATCATAGTTTACTCATGGCACCTCTGCTTTTCACTGGGGAATATTTGCTCCGTCTGCCATGTTTGTTGCTCTAGTTGGTAGTTCTCTCAGACTACAGATTTTTAACCAGTCCCTCCAAATTTTTAACCAATCCCTCCAGATTTTTAACCAATCCCTCCAGATTTTTAACCAATCCCTCCAGATTTTTAACCAATCCCTCCAGATTTTTAACCAATCCCTCCAGATTTTTAACCAATCCCTCCAGATTTTTAACCAATCCCTCCAGATTTTTAACCAGTCCCTCCAGATTTTTAACCAATCCCTCCAGGTTTTTAACCAATCCCTTCAGATTTTTAACCAGTCCCTCCAGATTTTTAACCAGTCCCTCCAGATTTTTAACCAGTCCCTCCAGATTTTTAACCAGTCCCTCCAGAGTTTTAACTAGTCCCTCCAGATTTTTAACCAGTCCGGCCAGATTTTTTCATGTATAAATTATGTCTTTTTCGCCTGTTTCCAATAATTAAGATGTTCCACTGGATTTATACGAAAAGTAAAATTTATGTGTATGTTATTTACATGTACCATTTTAATTGCCTTGAAAAAAAGGGCCTAAACCTGGATAGTACGTCACTTGGAGAAACTTTAACCTGGCTAGTACGTCACTTGGAGAAACTGCTTTGTACGTCACTTGGAGAAACTTAAACCTGGCTAGTACGTAACCTGTAGAAACTTGAACCTGGCTAGTACGTAACCTGTAGAAACTTGAACCGGGCTAGTACGTAACCTGTAGAAACTTGAACCTGGCTAGTACGTAACCTATAGAAACTTGAACCTGGCTAGTACATAACCTGTAGAAACTTGAACCTGGCTAGTACATAACCTGTAGAAACTTGAACCTGGCTAGTACGTCACCTGTAGAAACTAAAACCTGGCTACTATGTCGGTTGAGAGAAACTTGAAACATGACCGATTTACTTTTCAAAAATTCCTCCTTTTCTCGGCCACATTTCTTATATCTGCTGTTAGAAGATGGGAAAACAAGAACCACTGAGGTCCGCACTGTTCTCTAATTAGGGTTGTGACATAGGGATGAATTTACTTTGTCATGATGAATAAACTATAGACTTTAATGCATTCATCACTGCATTCACTGTAATCATCCTTTCAAGAAGAAAGCTAGGAGGGGGGGGATGCTGGTGAAGGGCTCTTGATCAGAGGAAATTGGAGCTATACTCGCCTTGTATCAGGCGCTGTGTAACCCTCACGGGGTTAGCGCATTTACATGAATGTATAATATCGTGGATGTTGTTGGAGCTTCTGATGATGTTGGAGCTTCTGATGATGTTGGAGCTTCTGATGATGTTGGAGCTTCTGATGATGTTGGAGCTTCTGATGATGTTGGAGCTTCTGATGATGATGGAGCTTCTGATGATGATGGAGCTTCTGATGATGATGAGCTTCTGATGATGTTGGAGCTTCTGATGATGATAGAGCTTCTGATCATGATGATGATGGAGTTTCTGATAATTATGGAACTTCTGATGATGGAGCTTCTGATGATGATGATGCAGCTTCTGATGATGGAGCTTCTGATGATGATGGAGCTTCTGATGATGTTGGAGCTTCTGATGATGATGATGGAGCTTTTGATGATGATGGAGCTTCTGATGATAGAGCTTCTGCTTCTTGAGTGATGGGTTGTGATCGTCGTGATGATGGTAATAAAAGCAGTAATAATGTTGGTAGAATTACCAACAATATGCAAGGTAAAGGGACACACTTGTAACTAATGCGACATTTCGCTCACCAGGAGCTTTGTCAAGCTTTGTCAAAGCTCCTGGAGAGCGAAACGTTGCCACAATAAAAATGTCGCATTAGTGGCACTTGTGTCCTTTTACCTAAAGTAATAAGAGTTCTTTACAAATCTGTTTCACGGAGTTTACCATCAAAAAAACAAACAAATACACCAGTTTCTGCTAAGAGTGATGGACATTAATATACCAGACACTCGTGCTGAAGGTAAAGACACTCGTGCTGAAGGTAAAGACACTCGTGCTGAAGGTAAAGACACTCGTGCTGAAGGTAAAGACACTCGTGCTGAAGGTAAAGACACTCGTGCTGAAGGTAAAGACACTCGTGCTGAAGGTAAAGACACTCGTGCTGAAGGTAAAGGCACTCGTGCTGAAGGTAAAGACACTCGTGCTGAAGGTAAAGACACTCGTGCTGAAGGTAAAGACACTCGGGCTGAAGGTAAAGACACTCGGGCTGAAGGTAAAGACACTCGTGCTGAAGGTAAAGACGCGAGTTGGTGAAGGTAAAGACACTCGGGCTGAAGGTAAAGACACTCGTGCTGAAGGTAAAGACGCGAGTTGCTGAAGGTTTCGCTCTGTGTAGACCTCCATCAAGTCATACCTTGATAAAATTACAGAGTGAGACGGTGCCCCGAGAAAAGCTTGTTCAGTAGATCATGTCTTTGCCTGCTCACTTGTCAACGATCATGTCTTTGCCTGCTCACTTGTCAACGATCATGTCTTTGCCTGCTCACTTGTCAACGATCATGTCTTTGCCTGCTCACTTGTCAACGATCATGTCTTTGCCTGCTCACTTGTCAACGATCATGTCTTTGCCTGCTCACTTGTCAACGATCATGTCTTTGCCTGCTCACTTGTCAACGATCATGTCTTTGCCTGCTCACTTGTCAACGATCAGTCTTGCCTGCTCACTTGTAACGATCATGTCTTTGCCTGCTCACTTGTCAACGATCATGTCTTTGACTGCTCACTTGTCAACGATCATGTCTTTGACTGCTCACTTGTCAACGATCATGTCTTTGCCCGCTCACTTGTCAACGATCATGTCTTTGTCTGCTCACTTGTCAACAACACATCATTTCCTCCAGCCACTCCTCTTCGTCCTCATGACAAAATACTCTCAAATTAAACATTTAATATTCCTTTGCTTTGCAGCGTTTAATTAAAACCAGGTAACTTATGTTTTACCTGGATAATAAGGACTAAAGTGTAGTAGAGTTGTTTACGCTGTTGACTGCTTAATATAGGCAAATTTTTCTCGTATCTAGATCGCGTGTGATTCGATAATGACGAGTCGGCTCTTTGTTTTTCCAGCGCTCACGAAATGAGATAGAATGAGTTTGAGGACTCTTTGAGCCTCTTTTACTGAGAGACTTGTTGCTAATAATCTTCTCGTAATGAATTAAAAAGAGTAATATGCAACGTGGAGTATACAGTTGAAGTTTACCTTTCTGTATTGTTGGAGGTGGTGTGTATGATTCTTTCCTGGAGAATACATTGGTATACTTAACCTTAACACCCCATTTTATTCGGCAGGTCTGTGTTTTATAAAAACAAAACTATTAACCACTACGTCTGTGAAGAAAAACACAGGCACAGAACAAGGTTTTATTGCGAGGAAGCTACGTTTAAAGCCTTATCTTGTAATATACACGTGGGAGGAGAGGAAGAAGTGAGGCGAGAGAAATAGCTGGGGTGTGAAGAGTCGTGAGTTTGTGGAGCTATACAGCAGCAAGAGTGAGCAGTTATGTTGAAATGTGGCCTAGTTTCTCTCATTCCTTTACAACCCCATTTGCTAAGACTGTTCCCTGTAGTGTGATATGTTCTAGTGGTTTGGCTAAGGTAAGGGAACCTTGGTTCTGCTCGTTGGTGTTGTGTGTATTACGTGAAGCCACTTACACAACTATTCTGATCTTACTCTTGGCTTTGATGATAAATTTGGCATATCTTGCCATTCCATGGTGTGTGAATGTTGGGGGGGTGTTGCGAGGCATACAAGTGTATTAGTGTTTCTGAATTCTGATGTTTTGATTGTAATCTCTCCAATATTTTTCACAACCTCTGAGAATCGTGTAAATTTCGTCACTGATGTTGTCCTGGCTTTTGTTTGTTGTTCTGGTGAAGAGTAATAGTTTTAGAGGTGGTGACAGTGGCACCAGTGTAACTAATGCATCAGTTACACTGATGTAATCATCAGTGTAAATTATTAAAACGACTCAAGGCTGAGGGACTGATTACCTCAAACTCCTCCTGTTCTTCACCATTCTCCTTTGTATGGACTGATGAAGCCACTGTGTGGCGAAACGTTTCCTCAATAAAGATACCCAAGTGTTGCATATGTGTCTAATTTATCAACTTGTCGTTTCTCTGAACCATTTAGTTACAATTTTCTTTATCTTCTCTGTGACGATATTTACAGTGTTACCTGTGGAAAAAATGAGCAAACTTCCCCAATTATCCTCATCTATGGCGGTGGGAAATTATTCTCTGGGCTTTCTGTTATCTCTGATGAAGTGTGAAGACAAGTATCGTGGCGAAGATATTGCTAATAATGTCACAATATTCATGTGAGTATTAGCGGCCACAGGTCGTATAGGCTTTCAGAAAGAGTCCGATCAATACTCCGACATTCTATGATTTAATCCCACGCTTCGTAAATTTTAACTAATTAATCACTTCCAAAATTTCATGCCTAATCTCGCACGTTATATAATTTTTTTTTAACTAATCCAAAACTCAGAAGTTTCTTGATTAAATACGCACTTCCTAAGTCTGACTAATCTGACACTTCCCAGATTTCATGTCTAGTCTTACGCTTCCCAAGTTTCATGGCAAGTCTCGCATTTCCCAAGTTTCATGACTAATCCTTTGACTCCCTAGTGTTTTGACTAATTCTAAAACGTCCATTTTTCCTGCATAATCCCCAGAGCCGACAAATTCCTTTTAGTGTTAGTTTCCAGAGGTTCTTCTAGGCAGGTAATAGAGATTTATCTTCAAAAGCTTTTGGCCCACGATTTCCGGTGTAAATTCTATTAGGAAATGCTATTGCTCTCTCTCTCTCTCTCTCTCTCTCTCTCTCTCTCTCTCTCTCTCTCCACGCAGTTCTTTTTTCTGGTATGAGACAAGCAAGAATATGAAAAAAAATAGAATTTACATATCGGAATTGTACCTTCTTATCCCACCAACATAGATAAATACGTAACCAATAGTTTAAAAAAATAAATCACCCTTGATAAATCCGGTGTATACAGGTGACTTACAGCCTTAATGACTTTCGTGAAGTTTGTCGACTACACGAGGGTGTATAAGGCTGTAAGTCACCTGTATACCACCATACAAAGGTACTGTAATCTCCAGTATAGGGAATATACCAGTCTGTGTATACATATTGATTTATACATCTCTGCAAGTGCATATACCCTTGGAGGGATGCTTCAGTGCATACACATCGAGAGAGTTCTCTTATAAAATATATATATATATATATATATATATATATATATATATATATATATATATATATATATATATATATATATATATATATACATACACACAGTACGATTTTTCTGCAAATTTAATTGAACAAGTTCATCCAATTGAATAATACGTACTTTGAAGGCCTTTTAACGAGCTGTTCTCTCTCTCTCTCTCTCTCTCTCTCTCTCTCTCTCTCTCTCTCTCTCTCTCTCTCTCTCTCTCTCTCAGACTGATCCAACCTTGTTGACAACACACTGAAGAGCCCAGGATCAAGTGAATACACTCCACCTCGGGGAAGTATTGATAGTTTTAAATGAATTCAAGTAAGGTTAATTGTGAATAATTAGACACGTGTGCAACATCAGGGGATCTTTATTTGTAGACGTTTCGCCCTCCAGTGGCTTTATTAATTCAGTATAAAGACATAATGTGAATAATTATACACAAAAGATGAGGTAATTAGTCCCTAAGCTGAGGGACTAATTACCTCATCTATTATATATAATTCCTCATCTTGTTGGTATACTAGTTATGTACAAGGTTAATTGTGCACGGTAATAAATCCGGCTCAACTACTGAGTACAGACTCGTGACACCTGTCCGAAATGTACGCCAGGAAACACGTATTCTCCTCACCAGAGTTTTTTTTTACTGTTCTCCGCCAAGGTGAGTATTCTCACTTAAACCAGCGTTCACATCAATGAGAGTTCTCACATATCCCCTCTGTCGTTCACATAAACCTGAACGTTAACACCAAGACCAGAGTTCACATCTAGGCGAGCGTTCGCACAGAAAACGTTCACACAAATATAGGTGTTGACGCCAGCACAAACGTTCACAATTCTCACTGAAAGGAAAGTTTGTAGTCAGGTCACGCAGACGTAACTGAATAATGTGTCTAAGACTTTTTAAGACTAAAAACGTAAGAAGAATTACAAACATGCCCTTGGCCAGTGGTTCTTAACCCATTTTGTGTGGCTCCCCATGTCCCAGTTGGTCCCTGTCTCCACACCCACATTCATCCTTCCTAAAATTCTAAGTGTAAAAAAAAATCACAAAAGTCTCTTTATTTAAAAAGCAAAATTGAGAAACTTTTTTTATTCTTTAATTTTTTTTAACTACAGGGTGACCCAAAAGTCTGAACACAGGAAATATTAATAATATTCTGGGGGTTTTCCCCCGCAGTTACCAGAGTAACTGCAACATGTTCATGTGAATCTTGCAAAGCGCGTTGAACTTTGCATGGTTAATGGTGGCCAGCATGTTGAAGATATTATTCATTCAAACCACTGCATAATTGTTACAAAATGCAGTTTCGCCCATGTGTCTAGACTTTTGGGTCACCCTGTATTCCAAAGAGTCATTTTAATGACCAAATACATACAAGCATATAAAGTGAGAGAAGATTTAGTGAGGTTTTTGACGCAGGTTCTGAGCTGTCAGATCGTGAATAAGAGGAGACGTGTTAGAGGCTTAGCAGGGCGTAAGTCTCCTTCGGGATATCAGGTTTACTCGATTTTAGTCACTCTTCGTGGAATTTTCACATTACGATTGACGTGACTACTACTTACGACATTTTGACAACGTCAAGTGACTCAATTCCTTACATCAAGGCTAAGGGACTCAGTGCCTTCTATCAACGCTTAGGTACTTAGTGCCTTCCATCAAGGCTTAGGTACTCAGTGCCTTCCATCAAGGCTAAGGGGTTAAATTCCTTCCATCAAGGCTAAGGGGCTGAACACTATCTGTGGTGAGCGAGACCTCCCCCTCCCCCATGAAAATAAAGAAAAAGGACATAAACACATGTTAGGACCATTCCTTATAGTTCTGAGTTCCTACTCTCTCCCCTAGGGAGGGAGGGAGGAGACATCATCTCTCCCCTAGGGAGGGAGGGAGGGGACATCATCTCTCCCCTAGGGAGGGAGGGAGGGGACATCATCTCTCCCCTAGGGAGGGAGGGAGGGGACATCATCTCTCCCCTAGGGAGGGAGGGGACATCATCTCTCCCCTAGGGAGGGAGGGAGGGGACATCATCTCTCTCATAGGGAGGGAGGGGACATCATCTCTCCCCTAGGTAGGGAGGGACATCATCTCTCTCATGGAAATAAATGGTATAAAATACCTACACAATGGAAAAATAAACACATAAGCAGTATAATGTGATCCTTTATTGACAACGTTTCGCCCACGCAGTGGGCTTTATCGAGTCACAAACAGATCTACCTGGATAAAAGATACATGAGTATTTATAGGATTTAGTCGAAGAATTGAGACACTTGTGCAACATATGGGAATCCTTATTAAGGAAACGTTTCGCCACACAGTGCCTTCATCAGTCCAATACAAAGCAGAAAGGTGTAAGGAGAGGAGTAGTTTGAGGTAATCAGTCCCTCAGCCTGGAATCGATGTGTTCAGGTCATCACTCTTGTAGGAAAGTACTTCCTACAAAACCATTTATAACATCTCTCTTCCCTCCCTCTCCCCCCTCCCCCTCTCCCCAATCACCCCCTCCCCCGGTTAAGAATCGCTGACCTGGTCTGTCTTCAAGAGAAAACTTGACACATTACTTGAAACACCGTCCTTATCAGCCGAACTGTATTCTCTGCAACGGTCATTGTAACACGACCAACGGTCATCGTAACACGACCAACGGTCAACGCAACACGACCAACGGTCAACGCAATACCAACGGTCAACGCAACACGACCATTGGTTAATGTAACACGACCAACGGTCAACGCAACACGACCAACGGTCAGCGCAATACCAACGGACAACGCAACACGACCAACGGTCAATGTGACACGACCAACGGTCAACGCAACGCGACCAACGGTCAACGTAGATGAATAAGACTTGGTAATCTTCGTTGTGGAGACATTTAGTGAACCAATAACTTCATGAATCCACTACAAAGACTAATCTTGGAGACAGTGGAAAACATGAAGAAGTGGTTTGAGAGGATCAGTCCCTCAGCCTTGCCAGGAAGTGTTCCATCCATCAGTCTGACTCATGAACCGACACATGTGTCTTAATTCACACCAAGCCGATGGCCAGAAGACCTGGTCTGAGACCAGACCCCTGGTGAGGGGGGTGTGGGTGGGGTTTATCCCGGGGAGTTACAGGGTGAAAATTAGACACGTGTGCCACATCTGGGTATCTTTATTGTAGACGTTTCGCCACCCAGTGGCTTTATCAATACAAAATCAAGGACATGGCTAGAAGACTGAAGAACTGTATACAAAGGATGAGGTAATCAGTCCCACAGTCATGGAACTGGTGTGAGGAGCACCGTAGTCGTGAACAACAAATGCACTATTTCACCCACTCTTTACTTTCTATGCTGCTGTCATTGCTGCTGCTGTTTCTGCTGTTGTTGTTGATACTGCTGCTGCTACTGTTACTGCTGCTGCGGCTCTTGCTGTTGCTACTACTGTTGTTTTGTTACTGTTGCTGGTGCAGGTGTTGTCAAGATCGTACATATAATAGTGTAACTGCTCTAATAACTGAAGCTGAGGCAAAAGAAACCAATTTGAGTTTTTATTACACGTTTTACTATTAGATTTATTACGGCTGGCCATGCTAGGTGACTTTATTTCACCTCAAACCATACCACGGGTGGGGTTCGAACCCGTGGTCAGAGTCTCTCAAAACTCATCACCTCGTTCGTTAGGGAGGTTGCCTGCTCACCCTCCAACACTCGCTGCTTTCAGGATTAAGAAACACAAGTGCAACACTTGAGTGTATTGCCGAAGTATTTCGCCTACATAACAGGCTTCATCAGTCGATATAATAGTAGTAGTTTTGACGTGATCAGCCCGTCAGCTCTGGTAAGAGATGGGGGGGTCAGTCCCTGAAGCCTCTAGCGAGGGTGATGGATTGATCACGTCAAAACTAATTCTGTTTCCAGTGTTGTATTCGACTGAAGGTTAGGACCCTGGGTAGGAGGCTAGGACCCTGGGTAGGAGGCTAGAACCCTGGGTAGGAGGCTAGGACCCTGGGTAGGAGGCTAGGACCCTGAGGTAGGAGGCTAGGACCCTGGGTAGGAAGCTAGGACAGTGGATAGCTTTAAGAAGAGACTGGACAAATATATGAGTGGGAGGGGCTGGGTTTGATTGGTGTCGTGGTTACGGGAGTAAATTCTTTGGTAGCTTTGGGAAGGGCTGGTTTTGATAAGGACTTGCCTTGCATGGGCCAGTAGGCCTTCTGCAGTGTTCCTCTATTCTTATGTTCTTATGAAGTCTGTTATGTAGGCTAGTTTAGTGGTTCGGTACACCATGCTGGTTTAGTGGTTCGGTAGACCATGCTAGTTTAGTGGTTCGGTATACCATACTGGCTTAGTGGTTCGGTACACCATGCTGGTTTAGTGGTTCGGTAGACCATGCTGGTTTAGTGGTTCGGTAGACCATGCTGGTTTAGTGGTTCGGTACACCATGCTGGTTTAGTGGTTCGGTAGACCATGCTAGTTTAGTGGTTCGGTATACCATGCTGGTTTAGTGGTTCGGTATACCATGCTGGTTTAGTGGTTCGGTATACCATGCTGGTTTAGTGGTATACGCTGGTTTAATTTTCCGGTGACTCTGGCTGGTTTTAAATTAAGAAGTAGAGCCAGAGGCGAAGGTCATAGAAGATTAATTGTTTGATGTAATTGTTCCTGCCTGAGAGAGAGAGAGAGAGAGAGAGAGAGAGAGAGAGAGAGAGAGAGAGAGAGAGAGAGAGATTCTTTTAAAGATAGTGAAGTATGTGTCAGTGTTTGCATTGTTATAATGTACGAATGCAATATTCTTATCATGCAAAGGAGTGTGTGTGTGTGTGTGTGTGTGTGTGTGTGTGTGTGTGTGTGTGTGGTGAGGACGTGTGTGTGTGTGTGAAGCACCCAGGGTGGTACACATGATCGTGTGTGATACAACTGAAGTTGGATCACACTCTGGGTACGGGGTTTTTGTTCTTTTGTTTGTGTGTGTAGCGGGGAAAAGGGTGGCAGATGGGGGAGATAGAACAATGTGTGAAAAAGAATGTTGAGAGAGAGAGAGAGCATTGGAAAAGCAGACAGCAGGCCAATCTACACTGAGGCTATCTATTGAGGAGGGCTATCTTCTATTTTGATTAGGGACTATCCACTATACTATTATCTAGATGGCTTGAAGTAGAGATACTAACCAGAAGGCTCTCTCCCCACCCTCCACAGCCGCCGGGTCACTGCAGCAAGACATAGCTTAGTATTTTTCAGATCATTGCTCTTGATTATTCCAGAGCCTTTCTCGTACAGTTATTCCCGTCAGTGGGATTCCTCATAAATTACGTTTATATATTATTATATCCAAATTACATTACCTTTTATCTGTCCACATTTCATTTCATCTCCCTCTCTTCTGACCACTGTGACAACTTGTCTAGGCCTCTCTGGGTAATTTGACGGTCTCTTATAGGCCTCTTTGGGTAATTTGCCGGTCTCTTATAGGCCTCTCTGGGTAATTTGACGGTCTTTTATAGGCCTCTTTGGGTAATTTGACGGTCTCTTATAGGCCTCTCTGGGTAATTTGACGCTCTTATAGGCCTCTCTGGGTAATTTGACGGTCTCTTATAGGCCTCTCTGGGTAATTTGACGGTCTCTTATAGGTCTCTCTGGGTAATTTGACGGTCTCTTATAGGCCTCTTTGGGTAATTTGACGGTCTCTTATAGGCCTCTTTAGGTAATTTGACGGTCTCTTATAGGCCTCTTTGGGTAATTTGACGGTCTCTTATAGGCCTCTTTGGGTAATTTGACGGTCTCTTATAGGCCTCTTTGAGTAATTTGACGGTCTCTTATGAATTTATCATATCTCCCTAATTTCGTATCATTTGCAAACTTTGCGATTTTATTTGTAATCCCCTAGTTATAACTCATTTTTTTTTCAACTAATCGGCCGTATCCCACCGAGGCAGGGTGACCTAAAAGAAAAAACGAAAGTTTTTCCTTTGAATTTTAGTAACAGATACTGGAGAAGGGTTTACTAGCCCCTTGCTCCTAAATCCTTCATATGTATTAAAACAAGATTGGAACCACGTCTGGAGAGGGTTTCTGGGGTCAACGCCCCAGAGGCCCGGTCTGAGACCAGGCCTCGTGGTGGATCAGGGTCTGAAACGCTGCCACACTAAAATGTCGCATTAGTTGCACTTGTCCTAACAAACTGTCAGGAATTCTGCTAACATTTTTACAGTTTTGCATATTGATATCTACATTAATGTGGTATTCTTCTTGTGTTTGTTAATGTTCACATTTTCTAGACACATTAATGTGGTTAAACAAATAACATAGAATTCTTCTCAAATCTACATCTTCAAGGGTGATGGTCTTATACATCGTCTTCACATCTCTACTGCTCCTGCCTACTTTCTGTACTCGACTGAAAAAACCTACTGTGTAGGCCTAAATAAAGATGCCTAAATGTTGCCTATGAGTCTTACCAACATAGGAGACCGAAATTTAAGACGACGTTTCGATCCGCTGTGGACTATTGATTAGTGACAGTGAATATGGAAATGGTACACAATACCGATGTGTTGACACGTAAGACACATGTGCAACAGTTAGGTATCTTTATTCTGAAAAGTTTCGCCTACACCGTAGGCTTCTTCAGTCGAGTACAGAGGAGTTTGCAGAAGCAGTAGAAATGTGAAGACGATGTAATCAGTCCATCACCCTCTGAAGACGTAGTTTTGAGGTGGTCAGTCCCTCAGCCTGGAGAAAGGTTCTGTTCCACACAGAGATTGTTCCAAGTCGGACCGAAACGTCGTCATAAGTTTATTTCCTACGTGCTGGTCATTTGTGTATTGTTCCAGTCACGGTACTGTATCTTTTTTTATTTTTTATTCTTCGTAATGTTGATTTCACGAACACTGAGACATTTCACGAACACTGAGACATTTCACGAACACTGAGACATTTCACGAACACTGAGACATTTCACGAACACTGAGACATTTCACGAACACTGAGACATTTCACGAACACTGAGACATTTCACGAACACTGAGACAGTGTTTCACACTCTGAGCATTTCTGCCCGTAAATTTACGACCTGTAGAATTTAGAACACTGAGACATTTCAGAAATTGATGTTGTAACTCCTGAAAACAGCTCCATCTTTATTTATTCTGTAATCAGTTCTTAGAGTGACATTATTCATATTTGTAACTTGTATTGATCACGTGAAATAGTCCAGCCCACTTTACATTGTTAATGTCGGTACGTAATTGATCAAAGTCAGTTGCTGTGTAATTTGAGAGAGAGAGAGAGAGAGAGAGAGAGAGAGAGAGAGAGAGAGAGAGAGAGAGAGAGAGAATGAAAATGAAAATCTGGATTCGGAAGGAGAACTGGTGGGTCAGCACATTGTGATTGAAAGTATAGCAAACCGCAGTAAGGGATATAGAATCAGTAGAGTTTGGCTGAGTATGAGAGTTACGACGGTCAGGAGTGTAGGGGTAAAACAGACACTCAACAGAGCAGACCCTTGTTGCTACAGGAGTACCGGCTCGGGGGGAGATATAATCACGGAGTAAATGATACACAATAGTATGTAAAACACAGTCACTAGAGTGGCTAACAGAGTAGACCTTTGTCCAAAGAACAAAAAGGCACAATACCGTGTCTGGAACAATACATAACCCGCACACAGGAGAGAGGAGCTTACCACGACGTTTCGGTCCGACTTTGACCATTTATAAAGTCCATATATGAGAGCCGGGTCAGGGGAGATATAATCACGAAGTAAATTATACATAGTGATATTGACAGTTAGACAAGAATAGAATAACATGACAGTGGACTGACTGCTAATTTTTACAGTGTTAGACCAATAACAAAAATGGAACGAGCTGAAAAACATACTAGAGGCAAATTTAGTACGTGGTTTCAGAATTAGGTACGACAGAGCCAAGAGATTAGAAGCAAGTTGTGGGACCAGGAACTGGATTATACTCATGGGGGAAGCGCTGAACTTATTGGGATCATGCAGCACCCGAGGAATGGGAGGTAATTAGGTTTGATCCAATGAGAGAGGGGAAGGATCATCAATACCTTGGAAAAGTCTTCACCAGCATGAAGACACCCTGCTTGAAGGGGCCCGGAACTGGAGCTTGGCCCCAGCGGGCACCGCAGGGTTGGCGAGGACACACACACAAGACTGGAATGTTATCAATGGCAGATGAGACACAAACTCTAATGGAAATTCGACGTAAGTTGCAACACAAATTCAAAATAATTTGCAACACAAATGCAGAAACAGGGAAAATAAGAATGATAAATACGGAAACATAGAATAAGAATGATAAATACGGAAACATAGAATAAGAATGATAAATACGGAAAGAAAGAGAATAAAAATAATAAATACGGAAACATGGGGAATAAGAACAATAAATACGGAAACATATTAAAAATAATAAATACGGATACAGGGAAAATAAGAATGATAAATACGGAAACGTTGCGAATAATGGTAAATATGGAAAAAGGGAGAATAAGAATGATAAAAGACAGAATCAGGATAAGCAATATGAGAAACGAAGCTGGAAAGGAGAGTGAAGAAGAGGATGATGTGGGTAGAAAGAGAAAGAAGAGTGTGAAAGAAGGATGAGGAGAATTAAGAGGAACAATAAGAGAGATAGTATGACTGTTTTAGAAGAGGAGTAAGAGGATAAAGAGGAGAAACACTTGAAGGAAAGAGAGAAGTGCCATTAGAGGAGCAGTAGGTGGATAAAGAGGAGAAAACTGTAGAAGGAAAGAGGAGAGGCGATGAAGGAAGAGGACGATGAGGAGGCGGAGGAGGAGGTGAAGGAAATAGGTCGAGGTAATCAATATTTCATTAGGAGCCATGGTAGTCGTTATCTTCACTTGAAACATTCTTATCCGGCCACCCGGCATGATCCTCCTCTCACTCATTACCATGCATATTTACTCTCTCTCTCTCTCTCTCTCTCTCTCTCTCTCTCTCTCTCTCTCTCTCTCTCTCTCTCTCTCTCTCTCTCTCTCTGTCTCTCTCTCTGTCTCTGTCTCTCTGTCTCTGTCTCTGTCTGTCTCTCTCTCTGTCTCTCTGTCTGTCTCTCTCTCTCTGTCTCTCAGCCTTAGTGATGAGACTTCAAGTCTTCTGCCTTGTTTATATATTCATTCTGATTATTATTATTTTGACCTCAAGTATCTGAAATGTATTTCCAGCCATTTACAAAGTTTTTAGTACATGGTCTGGAACGATATCGTTCCAGACCATGTACTTGAACTCTTCTCCAGACTGAGGGACTGACCACCTCAAATACTTTTTCTCCAAGGTTGATGGACTGAGAAAAGATATCCAAGCTAAGATTTATAAAAAAATGTTATTACCGGCATAAAATCCATAAAATATCTATACTACTTGAATCACTTCACCTGTAAAGGTAACGAGAGGGAGACAGACATCTGATAATATATACCCGGAAAATACTCAAGTTAGGCCTCTGATCTACTCACTGCCTAGTATGGACCAGTAGGCCTGCTGCAGTGTTCCTCCTTCCTTGTGTTTTTATAGTTTACTTTGTGTCATCCGCAAAAGATAATATACTGTGGCTTTTATCTGTCTGCTTTGGTGGTGAGAAACAGTAGAGGTGTCAGGACCGTGACTTGGGATACTGCGTTTTTTTACTTTGCTAAGACTGCAATTTATTTTATTTACCACCGTTCTGTGTAAACTTTGTATTAGAAATCTGAATATTAATTTCCATACTTTTCCCGATATAAATATTTCTCGTATGATATTGTTGCTGCTGTTGTAGATTCGGCGGTACAGTCGCCCGGCCCGGGCCTTTTCCAAGAGGTGGCCCGGCCTTGGCTCCCTGTCGTGGGAGTGTCTCAGACCAATGTCTGCCTTGGGAGGAGGTACAAGTACCTCTTCATCTTCTGGGACCTGCTGTCTCCAGGCCTAGCCCCATTCCCCACCCCCACGGGGCTGCCTCAAACTCCGCCCACACTGGGCTCGAAATGTGAGGCAACTGCATAACAGCAGATGATGTCAGAAGGTGCAAAGGCAGCAAGCACTACAGGATCTTTTTGGAGCCACACCCCAGCTTTGGGCCGAAGCCCGAGTGCTGGGGAAGCTCAAGAATGACTCTTGCTGTGTGTGTTGCTGCTGCAACTACTTCACTTGTCCGTTGCACTCTCCTGCTCGTGTAATAATATTAGTAGAATTACCGACAGTTTGTTAGATAAAAGGACACATGTGCAACTAATGTAACATTTTCATTATGGCAACGTTTCGCTCTCCAGGAGCTCTGCCAAGCTTGACAAAGCTCCCGGAAAGCGAAACGTTGCCACAATATAAGAACATAAGAACATAAGAATGGAGGAACACTGCAGAAGGCCACGGCCCATACAAGCAGGTCCTTATTAAACCACCACTACCTAAGAATTTATTCCCGTACTCACGACACAAATTGCACATTAGTTGCACAAATGTCCTTTAACCTAACATAAATAATTCTTGATATAATTATTTATATTCAGTGAAACTGCTGTTCATTTTCCACGATGTTTTTAACACGAGTGAATTTTTCCTTTGCCTTTTATTCCCCTTATCGTATTTTTCAATGTTCAGATTAGTCTTTCAGGGAAAATCCGTAGGAAGCTTTCTTTTTATACTAAGTAAATACAGTTGTCCTGTCATTTATATATATAAGTGTAATTTTTGTGGCATATCTTTGTGTATTGGTTGTACATGATTATGCTCTGCATAACAAAGGACGTTCTGTATAGTAGTATGTCATTGGTGTTAGCAATGGTCTGAATAAGTTGTATCATGTACCTGCAGAAATAAAAATTATTATTATTATTATTATTATTATTATTATTATTATTATTATTATTATTATTATTATTATTATTATTATTATTATTATTATGTATTAATTATACAAGATTTTTCTAACCCGTAATTGCACTGTGTGATGGCATGTTTTGACCCTTCAGGCAAAAATTTTGTCCATTATTTTATGTTTTTTTCCCCAGTGCTTGTACAACAAATGGGTCTAGCGCTTTTCCATGAATTAATTAAATCTTAGTAATATTAAGTTTTCAAGATATCAACATATGTTTCGATTTGGTCTAAAGTGGCGGAAATTTTGCATTAATATTTAATTAAGTGTAAAATTAAAGATGGTCACTTTGATAAGTGGATATGTAGAGGTACATAGGATGGAAGTAGAGAGGAATAGCTGGGGATAGACAGAGATAGACTTGTATTAGAAAACGAGGCACATAGAGGGATAGATAGGTACAAGGATAGCAACAAATCGATGAGAGGAGTGGCGAGATTCAGAGATAGCTGGATGATAGATTAAAAGCTAGAAAATTACAAAGATAACAATATTAATGAACGGACGACACGAGAGACAGAGTAGAGGTAGACACGGCTAGGTGATTTACACGGACAGTAAAATTAAGGACGGTTTAACACGGCTAGATGATTTTGACATAGAGCGAGATAGAGGCGAGACCTACGCCAGGTGAGAGGTAGATGGAGCTGCAGCTCCAGGGAATGCACATGAATGTATTAATAGTAAGGGAGGGTGAAGGCAAGATAATGGTGGCCATAACCCTGCAGTAATGAGCGCGTCTCGAGGTGATCACACAGTCTGCAGGTGGCCTCACCCCGTCTCTCAATAATTACTTGATTGCTTCTCACACCCGTTGATTGGTGCGCCTGGCTTGAGGGATGATTAGGTGTCTGCCTCATGTGTGGGGACGAGGGAAGGTGGCTTTCTCGCTTGTCTGTACTCTCTCAGTTCTGATTGCAGGGGTCGAACTGTAGGTCCTGGTGCCGCAATTTCATGGTGATGAGTTAGACTCATGCTCAACGCTTAAGATAGCAGGTAGGGTGCGTGTGAGGGTTCAGGAAACATAGCAGGTAGGGTGCGTGTGAGGGTTCAGGAAACAGCAGGTAGGGTGCGTGTGAGGGTTCAGGAAACATAGCAGGTAGGGTGCTGTGAGGGTTCAGGAAACATAGCAGGTAGGGTGCGTGTGAGGGTTCAGGAAACATAGCAGGTAGGGTGCGTGTGAGGGTTCAGGAAACATAGCAGGTAGGGTGCATGTGAGGGTTCAGGAAACAGCAGGTAGGGTGCGTGTGAGGGTTCAGGAAACATAGCAGGTAGGGTGCGTGTGAGGGTTCAGGAAACATAGCAGGTAGGGTGCGTGTGAGGGTTCAGGAAACATAGCAGGTAGGGTGCGTGTGAGGGTTCAGGAAACATAGCAGGTAGGGTGCGTGTGAGGGTTCAGGAAACATAGCAGGCAGGGTGCGTGTGAGGGTTCAGAAAACATAGCAGGTAGAGTGCGTGTGAGGGTTTAGGAAACATAGCAGGCAGGGTGCGTGTGAGGGTTCAGAAAACATAGCAGGTAGGGTGCGTGTGAGGGTTTAGGAAATATAGCAGGTAGGGTGCGTGTGAGGGTTTAGGAAACATAGCAGGTAGGGTGCGTGTGAGGGTTCAGGAAACATAGCAGGCAGGGTGCGTGTGAGGGTTCAGAAAACATAGCAGGTAGGGTGCGTGTGAGGGTTTAGGAAACATAGCAGGTAGGGTGCGTGTGAGGGTTCAGGAAAGATAGCAGGTAGGGTGCGTGTGAGGGTTCAGGAAAGTCTGCACTCTTGAGTTTGTTTTCTTAAAGCTTGTTGTATAGCATAGTTACTGTCAAGTTTTTTCCATAATGTTAACGAAATACATTTACATGTGACTTGTAGCATTAACGAAAACAGGTTACTGAATTTTATATAACTTAATTTTGACCATATCTGCTGCTTCCGACCAATACACATGGCCCAAAGAAGAAAAAATGTCTCCATCACTTGCTTGCTAGCTGCTTTACTAGAAGGGCAGCTGCATCAGGATCCAACAATGTCCCCCTAACTACAACCACAACCACAACATTCCCATTCTTCCCACCTTCAAAATCCAGTCCCAGCTAACCAGTTTCTCTGAGTTCAGAAATATTATAATGCTCACTCTAACAGCACGTCAAATCCCCAAGACCACTTGTCTCTAACCCATCACTCTGACGTTTGCCTCTTGGGTGTTCAAACCTCTACGTCTCAATACATCTTTCACACCTCCCTTCCAACCCTCTTTCTGGCGTCCCTTACACCTTTATCCATCCATCCCAGATTTATACGACCTTTAAATCACTTTATATTGCCCCATTCTTTATACGTGATCAAACCATTTCAAGAACCCTCTCCTCTGCACCTTGACTCTCATACCTCCACACCATATTCCAAGTCCGTAGTATCTTAGTTTCTGAATAATATTCACATTAATTTGGAAGACGATTCCACTGCCTCCGACCTCCTCCTTGCTGCAACATTCAGTGATCATGCATCACATTCATGCCGCAATGGTTAGAATGTTTTGCATAACCAGGGACGTTTTTATGTGCTACAAGATATCGTCCAGGTTTTGTAAAAACTATATACATTCTTCTTCTGTTTCTGCTGTTTTTTCTTCTTTGTCTTCGTCTTATAAAGTGTATTATTATTATTATTATTATTATTATTATTATTATTATTATTATTATTATTATTATTATTTTATTATTGTTTTTATTATCAAAGCTTCGGCATCACTATACCTTGATACACTACTTTTTTTTTTGTATCCATTAACAAACTTCTCAATTTCACTTCCCTCAGTTATGAATGTACAAGAATTATGGATTCCGTCACATTGAACTGCAACGTCGACTGTAGATATGAATCCAGATGTGCTCGTGGTAATCATTTTGGGCCCTAGTTGAGCCTGTTGTGTACTCTCATGCTCTTGCGCTACCGTCCATAGGATGGATATGAATTGCACAATAACTGGCTGTTTCCGCGGAACAGTCATACTAATTAAAGAAGGCTTTCCCTTGAGTTTAGGTTGCGAAAATTTTAATATGCAGGTTTTATTGAACTAGTTCACTTAAGAGCTTAACAATACTTAATAAACACATTTCCCTTTTTTTTAATCCCCTTTAATACTGTAGAATCATACTTTGTCCTCGTGTGAGGGATTCCTCGTGTGAGGGATTCCTCGTGTGAGGGATTTCTCGTGTGAGGGATTCCTCGTGTGAGGGATTCCTCGTGTGAGGGATTCCTCGTGTGTGGGATTCCTCGTATGAGGGACTCCTCGTGTGAGGGATGCCTCGTGGGAGGGACTCCTCATGTGAGGGATGCCTCGTGTGATGGATGCCTCGTGGGAGGGATGCCTCGTGGGAGGGATGTCTCGTGGGAGGGATGTCTCGTCGGAGGGATGCCTCGTGTGAGGGACTCCTCGTGTGAGGGATGCCTCGTGGGAGGGATGCCTCGTGTGAGGGACGCCTCGTGGGAGGGACGCCTCGTGGGAGGGATGCCTCGTATGAGGGATGTCTCGTGGGAAGGATGCCTTGTGTGAGGAATGAATCGTATGAGGAATACCTTTTGAGGAATACCTTTTGAGGAATAACCTTTGAGGAATGCCCTTTGAGGAATACCTCTTAAAAAATACCTCGTGAGGAATACCACTTTGGAAATCCTTCTTTGTATAATATATTTATTCAGTACACAATACATAAAGTGGTATTTCACGTATATCCAGTCATCCTTTTCATAACAACCTTGCCATACACTGTACCTGCCATACACTGTACCTGCCATACACTGTACCTGTCATACACTGTACCTGTCATACACTGTACCCGTCATACAGTGTACCTGCCATACAATGCACCTGCTAAACTTATATCTTTTTCATACAATATATGATGACTTCCAGTTAAATATCTCGTTGAATATAATGCAAGACTGCAATACATTAGCTGTTGCAGAATGCAACTGGCATCGAACACATGAATCAGCGAGCATCTAAAAAACTTTTTAGCTGCACAAAAAATGGTCAGTAAAATACGTTTTTTAAATTAGAAAAAAGATAGATTACATCTTTTTGCTAAAATTCTCTTCTCAATAAATCACATAAAAAACACAAATAATAAATAAAACTACAATACACATACAAGTCACTTGTTGTAATAGGCAAATGAGAACGTTTTTAATATGAATAAAATTGAAGTTATATGCTGATGTCAGTGTTTATTGTGAGAGATGTCAGTGTTTATTGTGAGAGATGTCAGTGTTTATTGTGAGAGATGTCAGTGTTTATTGTGAGAGATGTCAGTGTTTATTGTGAGAGATGTCAGTGTTTATTGTGTAAAACATCAGTGTTGCATGTGTGAAACATTTATTTGCACACCAGGTCTTGTAGTTACTGTATAATACAAACTACAACATGAAACACCAGATCTTGTAGTTACTTATAATACAAACTACAACATGAAACACCAGATCTTGTAGTTACTGTATAATACAAACTACAACATGAAACACCAGATCTTGTAGTTACTGTATAATACAAACTACAACATGAAACACCAGGTCTTGTAGCTACTGTATAATACAAACTACAACATGAAACACCAGATCTTGTAGTTACTGTATAATACAAACTACAACATGAAACACCAGATCTTGTAGTTACTGTATAATACAAACTACAACATGAAACACCAGATCTTGTAGTTACTGTATAATACAAACTACAACATGAAACACCAGATCTTGTAGTTACTGTATAATACAAACTACAACATGAAACACCAGATCTTGTAGTTACTGTATAATACAAACTACAACATGAAACACCAGATCTTGTAGTTACTGTATAATACAAACTACAACATGAAACACCAGGTCTTGTAGCTACTGTATAACACAAACTACAACATGAAACACCAGGTCTTCTTCCTGTATGGGACGGCATGTGACATATTCCACACAAAGTCTTTTACCTTTGATCAATTTACGTTTGGACTAACGTCATCAGCATGTGAATTGAAGCTTCCTCGGTGGTTGCCTGTGTCCCTCCTCCTGTTAGCTAGTGCTGTTTGATGTGGTAATAGAATTGTGTGGCAGACGCTGCCTGCTCTGCCTGGCTGTGTAGAACCAATGGTCTTTGTTGTGTGTTGCGCCTGTGGCCTACTTGTGTGGCAGCTGGGCCTACTCGTGTGGCAGCTGGGCCTACTTGTGTGGCAGCTGGGACTACTCGTGTGGCAGCTGGGTCTACTCATGTGGCAGCTGGGCCTACTTGTGTGGCAGCTGGGCCTACTCGTGTGGCAGCTGGGTCTACTCGTGTGGCAGCTGGGTCTACTCGTGTGGTAGCTGGGTCTACTTGTGTGGCAGCTGGGCCTACTCGTGTGGCAGCTGGGTCTACTCGTGTGGCAGCTGGGCCTCTTCGCGTGGCACCGTGGTCTTGAATCTACTCTCTTCCCATTATGTCCTTGAATTTGTATTGATAAAGGCACATGGTGGCGAAACGTCTACAAATAAGATACTCAGATGTTGCACATGTGTCTAATTCTTAATTTTGTTGGTATTGTATAAAATACATCTACAAGTTTCAATGTTGCACTGCGCCTTCTTTTACAGGTGAAAACCCCAGTAGGTGTGACCCTAGAATACATTTAGTCTTACAAGAGATGTGACCCCCAGAATACATTTAGTTTTACAGGAGGTGTGACCCCAGAATACATTTAGTCTTACAAGAGATGTGACCCCCAGAATACATTTAGTTTTACAGGAGGTGTGACCCCAGAATACATTTAGTCTTACAGGAGGTGTGACCCCAGAATACATTTGTCAGTAGAGCTTTTGTTGTGTAATTCATTGATGAGAGAACAATTTTGTTTCCCGGCGATGACCAAACAATTTCCACGCTAATAGTAACTTGATTTCATACGATTCCTTGTTTTCATGGGATAACTTCGTGCGTGATTATTCGGATTTCGTAACGAAATTCAGTTTTCACGCTGAAATAGGCTTTTCGCGTCACGTGATTTACCGTGGAAGTGGTTTGCGTTCGTGCGTCGATATAGCTGTCACGCTATTTTTTTTCCAGGAAGCTCACGATTTAGCCTCGTGTTCATGCCTCGACATAGCTGTCACGCTATTTTTTCCCCAAGAAGCTCACGATTTAGCCTCGTGTTCGTACCTCGACATAGCTTTCACGCTATTTTTTCCCCAGGAAGCTCACGATTTAGCCTCGTGTTCATGCCTTGACATAGCTTTCACGCTATTTTTTCCCCAGGAAGCTCACGATTTAGCCTCGTGTTCGTGCCTCGACATAGCTTTCACGCGCTGTTTATTTCCGGACAGCTAAGAATTTAGCTCCCAAGTGATAAATCTCGTGAAGTCACTTAGTGTCTTGATATAATTTAACAATCGTGCGATAGACACGTTCGTGCTTCACTTCTCTAGACTGAAAAATCAAGGGTTTTCATTTAGCAGCTCAAGGTTTAAAGGTCATGTTTCCTGTGACACGAGTGAAATGAATATTGACATATTTTTTTGCGTCAAATCCTTACAACACTGGTATGCACCAGAAGGTACACGTGTGGGGATATTGATTGCCTTTTCACTGGTAAGGTGACGGCGGTGCTGGTGGTGGCTGTGACCACAACCACCATGGAAAAATAAATACAAAAGCAGTATAATGGGATCCTTTATTGACTTGATAAAGCCCACTGTGTGGGCGAAACGTTGTCAATAATGGATCACATTATACTGCTTTTGTGTTTATTTTTCCATTGTGTCGGTATTTTATACCATTTATTTCCACAACCACCATGA
This sequence comes from Cherax destructor, assembly GCA_009830355.1. NCBI lineage: Eukaryota > Metazoa > Arthropoda > Malacostraca > Decapoda > Parastacidae > Cherax > Cherax destructor. The sequence continues at coordinate 40,501 of WNWK01005448.1, forward strand.
TTCACAATTCACAACCACTCATTGCCACCAAAATCACCACTTGCATCACCACCACACAACCACCGCCACTACCAAATATCACCACACAGCACCAACACCGCCACCACACATCAACCTGACAACACTGGAGGACAGGTGGGATACGGGTGACATGATAACGACATATAAAATACTGAGAGGAATTGACAAGGTGGATAGGAACAGAATGTTTCAGAGATGGGACACAGCAACAAGAGGTCACAACTGGGAATTGAAAACTCAGTTGAGTCACAGGGATGTTAGTAAGTATTTCTTCAGTCATAGAGTTCTCAGGAAGTGGAACAATCTGGAGTGTGAAGTAGTGGAGTTAGAATCCATACATAGCTTTAAGAAGAGGTAAGATAAAGCTCTTGGAGCAGGGAGAGAGTGGACCTAGTAGTGACCAGCGAAGAGGCGGGGCCAGGAGCTGTAAATCGACCCCTGCATATTCTTGGTAGCTGCGGGAAAGGGTTGGACAGATGCGTGGGTAGTTGTGATAAGAACCTGGCCTTGTATGGGCCAGTAGGCTTCCTGGAGTGTTCCTCCATTCTCATGTTCTTAAATAAGTTAGTTTATCTTCACAACCAATATTCTAAAGAAAAGATTACACAGTATATGATTAATTTGTGTGACTCTAGTACGCTTGTTTGGGTCTTCAGGTCTCTCTCGGGAGAAGGTCCATATGTTTTGCCAAATGTGAGGGAATTCTCTTAATGCTTCTACGTTTCGTAATCTTTCCTCCTCATTTCTAAGTTTCTCTTCTGCTCTTCTCGCTTTTTTTCTTGCTTTAGCAGTTACTTTTGTCTTCTTACTCCACCTGCGAACAAACACTTCACATAATTATTAGTGTTCGTTGGTTCTGGGATTTACTGGTGTTTTGAAGGCTTCAAGTAGGCCTCTTTACTTTTATTAAGTATAGTCTCTTGCATTAGCCTTCAACTTTATGTATTTCAATCTTCCGTTGTCTCCCAAGTGTGCAGCTCCTGGCTTCCTTTTCCATGGAGAGAGAGAGAGAGAAGAGAGAGAGAGAGAGAGAGAGAGAGAGAGAGAGAGAGAGAGAGAGAGAGAGAGAGAGAGATGGGAACGGGATCTTTATCAGTTCACTGGCTGGCTGCATACAGATGTGAAATGTCTTGGGCGATTTTTGTATGGTACATGATTGTGACAGATCTTGGTCGACTCTCCACATAAGCTACATCTCGGAGGAGTCTGAGACGATGTTCAAGTAGTTACAATGTCAGCCACTAAGCTTATCCCCGGCCAGCCTGGGAAACCTGGGGCTTGTTAAAAATATAACTCGATTCCTTTGAGCCTTTCTGTCTCTGTCTCGTCTCTTGTGTCTGTCTGTCTGTCTGTCTGTCTGTCTGTCTCTCTCTCTCTCTCTCTCTCTCTCTCTTGTTTTTTAGTAATAAGTTAATTTTTTCTATAAGTCTTTTCTACAGGGGAACCCAGCAACTCTCCTTTTCCAGGCAATAACAACAATACCACTCAATCACCCAACCACTCAACCACTTAACCAACCAACCACGCAACCAACCAACCAACTACTCAACCAACCAACCAATTACTCAACCACTCAACCAACCAACCAACCACCCACCCACTCAACCACTCAACCACCCAACCACTTAACCAACCAACCACCCAACCACTTAACCAACCAACCAACCAACCAACCAACCACTCAACCAACCACTCAACCACCCAACCACCACCACCACCACCACATTGTTCGGGGTTTCTGAGTCGCCTCAAAATTAATACCGCATATCTGTGTTTAATGAGTCCTTCCCCAGCTGTATTGATCCCCAGACACAAACTACTTTAATGTAGGAGAGGTTAGACTGGTGGTCCCCCAGAGGCTGTGGAAGCTGAGGGAGACTGCGATCCCAGGAGGATGGGGATAATGATGGTTTCCCCAGAGGATGAGGAGACGAATTGTGTGTGTGTGTGTGTATATATATATATATATATATATATATATATATAATATATGAGAGGGAGACATATTCAGGGTATAGGAAGGATGCAGGAAAGATACGATGGAGTGGATAAGAGAGATGTTTTGGAAGTGTGTGCCCCGGGACTGTTGTTGTCTGGTCGTGATAGTAGCTCCAGCGAGGAAAATAAGTGTCGCTGGTGCAGGCGTCAGAAGGAATTGTTGTTAAGATGGGCAGGGAGAGAGGGAGGGAGAGACAGAGAGAGGAACGGAAAGTGGGAGAGACAGAGAAGAAGGGAACGAAGAGTTTTCTTTTTGTTAGCCATAATGGGTACATTAACACACACACACACACACACGCTACATGTATATAGACACATTGAACATTCGCTCCTGCAATTCAGTAAGCTCTTGTGGGAGGGAGGAAGGGAGAGAGATAAACACCCTGAAGTGAAGGAGATGAGGTAAGGGATATAGAGCGTGGGTGAGACACAGACTGGACAAGGTGTATTACCAAAGATATTGATGACAGTGGTGGTTGTAAACACTGAACCACCCCTCCCCTCCTCCCCCGTGTACATGGTTTACCTGGTGTATGTCACGGTGTACAGTGTACACCAGGTGTATGTCAGTGAAAGCTGACACACTACAGCAAAGGCGACGCACTTTTGGTAAAATCTTCATCTTTATCTGTGAAATATGACCAACACACAACTCTGACTGCCTCCAGGAGTCTGCCTCCAGGAGTCTGATCCTAGAAGTCTGCCTCCAGGAGTCTGATCCCAGGAGTCTGCCTCCAGGAGTCTGATCCCAGGAGTCTGCCTCCAGGAGTCTGATCCCAGGAGTCTGCCTCCATGAGTCTGATCGCAGGAGTCTGCCTCCAGAAGTCTGCCCCCAGGAGACTGCCTCCAGGAGTCTGATCCCAGGAGTCTGCCCCCAGGAGTCTGATCCCATGAGCCTGCCTCCAGGAGTTTGATCCCAGGAGTCTGCCCCCAGGAGTCTGCCTCCAGGAGTCTGATCCCAGGAGTCTGCCTCCAGGAGTCTGATCCCAGGAGTCTGCCTCCAGGAGTCTGATCCCAGGAGTCTGCCTCCAGAAGTCTGATCCCAGGAGTCTGATCCCAGGAGTCTGATCCCAGGAGTCTACCCCCAGGAGTCTGCCCCCAGGAGTCTGCCCCCAGGAGTCTGCCCCCAGGAGTCTGCCCCCAGGAGTCTGCCCCAAGGAGTCTGCCCCAAGGAGTCTGCCCCCGGGAGTCTGATCCCAGGAGTCTGATTCCAGGAGTCTGCCCCCAGGAGCCTGCCCCCAGGAGTCTGCCCCCCAGGAGTCTGCCCCCAGGAGTGTGATCCCAGAAGTCTGCCTCCAGGAGTCTGATCCCAGGAGTCTGCCTCCAGGAGTCTGGAGTCTGCCCTCAGGAGTCTGCCCTCAGGAGTCTGCCCCCAGGAGTCTGCCTCCAGGAGTCTGCCCCCAGGAGTCTGCCCGAACGGTGAAATCATTACATACAAAAAATACTAATATGATATTCATTGGGAAACGCTAAATCTGTAGGGGCCGTATAGCGCCTGGGTAATGGAAGGTAATCTATATGCCTAAAACATCTATGTGTTCCCATTTGTGTGTTGTGAACAATAAGCTTAGGTAAAGGTTAATTACTGTACTCACTTTCTTAAAGGCTGATCACTCTTACTTAGAGAAAACTTTGGTGCCAGTTTGCTCTTTTTTGGAAGAAATTGTATAGGTGCCAGTTTGCTTTTTTGGAAGAAATTGAAAAAATGAAATCCTGCTTTTCTTGCGATTATTTGCGAGTGTCGCATCTGATTAGTTTCAAGTTTCCATGCTTATAAACTTAATAATGCCACTTTTGAGCGGCTTCAAACTTCATGTGCTTGTGTATTTTAGGATATCGGCCTCTCTTTGGTATCTTTGAAAGACTTTAATTATTTCCATAAAATTTGTAAATGCATCTTCAGATTCCCTTCAAATCTCCTTTGATAATATTAAAATGTGTTATCAAGTCATGCCGCACTCTGCACTATTCCACTCGCGTGCATTGAGGTACAGAGACCCGGTTAGTGGCATGCGGGATTACCATTTTTGAATAGCACAGCGACTGAATTATCTCTGTTGTATTTAGTATTATTATTATTATTATTGTGATACAGAGAAACATTAAACCTTGAGGATTTAGAGTTTAGACAGATCTTGCAAATGGGAGAGAATTAGATTTGATTCAAGGAAGGGAAGCTTCAATTCCTTAGATCAAGTCCCCTTTAAGAGGATGAAGGAAGACACCTTGATGGATCAGAACCAACGTTTTCCTTTGTCAGAAAACAATTGTGTTGGGTTAATGGTGCGTTGGTTGTGGTGCAGGAGACTGCTGATGCTGGCGTCATGTGCTACACCAGGGCCATTATCCCGGTCAAAACATAACTCTTGTGCTGACGTCATGCGGATTTCACGCCATTTTTAGCGTATAAAGACTTGAAACACGCTGGCTACCCAGCTCACTCTACCTCCCACTCGTCTGTTGTCTCCGCGTTCGCTGTGAAAAGCTTATTATCTAAGCCTCAAATGTTGTATGCTATATACCTTTCGTGTATATAGCATAAACCATATATACTGTAGTGTATATACTGTGGTTCTGAATTCATTTATGAGGATTATGATACATGTTACAGTGGAAAAATACATATTTATAGTTCAGGATACAGGAAACGTTTCTTTCCACATCTTGACGGTATCACCATAGTATTTTTCATTGTCATGTATGTTCCATACTGCATGTCAATTTTGAACACGTGTCTCCAGAAGAACACCTTCAGGAGCTATAAGTCTTCAGGTAACGAAGAGGAAACCATCACCACAAGATCTCAGTTATTATAACATTAAGTTATAAACTTAAGTTTTTGCCTAGGTCTGTACTGTGGTCTTAACCTTGATCTATATATACCGGTAGTGAGACTGTTCCTATCACTTTTGCTATCTCGTTAGAGTAGTGGGGGTTGACGCCTCCGTTTAGGGCAGGAGAGACAGAGGCGGTATAGGTACACAAGTCATTCAAGTACCTCCCTATATATATATATATATATATATATATATATATATATATATATATATATATATATATATATATATATTACCATTGCAACGTCCTGGAGTGAGAGATATGGAAGGAAGTGAGAAACAGAGGCACCATGGACACATTAGTTTTTACTTGATCTTTACCTTAATGTCTGCCTTGATTTTTTAACCATATCTTCTTTTATCTTTGCTTGATTCCTTTCCTTGTTCTTTGTCTTAATCTCATGGTATTGTTTATCATGGTGTTGGCCTCGGTCTAGGAAATCCTTGCTTTACCTCACAAGTCTTCACTTTAAACTCTTGAGAGATGTTCGTGGCAACTTCGTGTGTGTGATTCCTAGTGGAATATGACGCTCAAAGTTTGCTCGCACTTTCAACACACACGAGTCAAGCTGATGAAGTATTACATAGGTAAATACAGATTAAGTTTGGCCAAATTATGTTGGTTTAAGGCCAGCAGACGTCATGGTCGGGCAAGTCGTATCTCTCCATTTTCATCTTGCTCGCTCCCTCTCTCCTTCCCTCTTCTCTTCTTCCCTCCATCTTCCCTTCCTCCTGCTGGCGTCTTCAGCCTCAGGCTGAATGTGAATTATTCTGTGTGATGGAAAATGACAGGGAAACATAGCTAGTTTTGGCTCCCGTTGTGTACAGTAACCATATAATAAGGTAGCAGCACATTCCTGTGGTATCCAGCCTGCTAAATAAAAGATAATCTCTTCTTCCAAACTTCCTAAATCGTCTATGATAATCATTTGGTTATACTAAACACGAAAGAATAACACAAGGAATACAGCATTACATTCGTATCTGTAAACAAAAAAAAATCAGGTTTAATTTAGATAACTTTAAAGTTAGGCAGAGGTTGAGTTGCTTCTTCCTGCTAACTAGTCAGGTTCACTCTCTCTCTCCTTGCTTCGTGAGCCCTCTCATACCTCGTCTTGAACCTGTGGATGGAACCTGCCTTCGCCATTTCTTTATTCAGATCATTTCACTTGGCTTTCCCAAAAAAATTTTAACACCACCCGCCACCTCCCACCGAGGTAGGATGATCTGAAAAAGAAGAAGAAGCACTTCCACCATCATTCATTCAAGTACTGTCTCGCCAGAAGCGTGCAGGCACCACAGTTCAGATTACACCCCAAGCTGCAACCTTTCTACCCCTCCTTCAGAGTGAAGGCACTGTACTTTCACCTCCAGGACTCAAGTCCGGATAACATCTTTCCCTGAATCCCTTCATAAATGTCACCTTGCTCGTAATCCAAGAATGTACATAAGATAGTACCAGTAATATATGCATGCATTGATTTTGTGTGAAAAACTCTTGTAAAAAGAGAAGATAAGAGGATGGAACTGGTAAATTGGTAAACAAAAACACAATTTCCACAAGTTTCTCTTGTGTCAACGTTTCGCTTCATGTAGCTATTGATTAAATCATAGAGGGAAACGTTGTCCTAACAAAATATTATTCTGCAACTTGTCTCTATCTTGATACTTGTCAGTAATTCATCGTTGCATGCAGGCTGGCACTGGAAATACGCCTGCGTTCTCCAAGCGTAGCAACAACACAGGGATGCTCTCAAAACATGGCCGACTCTTCTCTGAATATTTACTAACTCGTCGAATAAGCAGACACTTTGTCAACAGAGCGGAGGGCAATGTGTGTCAACACACACCACAAGCCACTTCAAGAAACCTCCAGATCTCTTCAATGTTTCCATCTACGTTATCCAGGATTGTTGGTTTTCTTCTTCAGTTCAGCCGAGTGCGGATTCATTTCTTGTGGCAGAGAGTTTAGCTTCTTGTCTTATAGGATGGCTGTGGTCTTGTGTTGAGTAATCTGTGTGTTGTTGCGTTGGGTGATGGTTGTACGCTTGTGTTGTGTTGGGTGATGGTTGTATTCCTGTGTTGTGTTTAGTGACCGTATTTTATGCTGTGTTATGTTGGCTGAGTTCTTGAATAATGGTTTGTCTTCTAACATTAATAAGCCATTATGTATTGGATTTGTGTTTCTTGGAAACCGACTTAATTTTGAGTGTCGTTGGGAGCATACATGAGCCTGTGAGCGCGCGCGCGTGCATGCTTGGATGTGCATTTGTGTGTGTGTGTACTCACCTATTTGTGGTTGCAGGGGTCGAGTCATAGCTCGTGGCCCCGCCTCTTCACTGAGGCAGACCGGGCCGCGGGAACGTTGACCCCCTAACTCTCTCCAGGTAAACTCCAGGTCCTCTCTCTCCCTGCTCCATGAGCTTTATCAAACCTCGTCTTAAAACTATGTATGGTTCCTGCTTCCATTATGTCGCTTTCTAGGCTATTCCACTTCCCGACAACTCTATGACTGAAGAAATACAAATTGTGACCCCTTGTTTCTGTGTCCCCTCTCTGGAACATCCTGTCTCTATCCACCTTATCTATTCCTCGCAGTATTTTATATGTCGTTATCATGTCTCCCTTAACCTTCCTGTTCTCTAGTGTCGTCAGGCCGATTTCCCTTAACCTTTCTTCGTAGGACAATCTCCTTAGCTCTGGGACTAGTCTTGTTGCAAACCTTTGCACTTTCTCTAGTTTCCTGACGTGATTGACCAGGTGTGGGTTCCAAACTGGTGCTGCATACTCCAGTATGGGTCTGACGTATATGGTGTACAGAGTCTTGAACGATTCCTTAGTGTGTGTGTGTTTGTGTTTGTGGATACAGACTCAGCACTTGACCCTGCATCTTGTTGGTTTCTAGCCTCTGCAGTTCTTTATATTTAAATTTTTAAAGTATCTCACCCATTTTCTATTTTTTTTATTGTTTCATGTACGGTTTAGTTGTATGTCGTAATGTGGGTGTTCAGCTTCCACCTGTCTGACTCACGAAATCGTCATAAAACTCCAGGTCAGTGCGTAACCCACTGGGACAGCTGGCTACAATAAGAGTCATCCAACTAGGTATATTTATACACCATAGGGAGGTTAGCACTGGACCCACTGTGACCACAAGTGCAAGTTTTTACCTGTCTCTGTTATTGTCTCTGACGTAAAATATCTTTATCTTGTTGACGTGTTACAGGTGAAGAACTCTTAACTCTTATTAACGAGTTCAACGCTTGTGCCTGAGCACATACCAATCATGTAAAGCAGTTTACCCCCCTATCCGCTCTGTTTATATGTGTCTACGATCATCTCCGCTGATTTTGCTTTCTGCCAGTGATGTAAAGTGCGTGTCCTCTGGTCTCGCCTCACTCTTCAGTTCCCTCATCAGTCGGGTTGCAAACTCTTTTACATCCTCGAACTCTACACGCTTGACTTAGTGTGAAGTCTACCTTGCTGATGCATACTCTGAACTAACGAAGTGTATAGTTTGTAAGCGCCACTGTGGAGATGTCCGGTGTGGCATTCAACCCCAGGTCTTTTTTCCTAAATTTTATTGCTGGGGAGCACATTACGAGAACCCCAGCGAGACTTCTTATTGAATATTAAAAATATGACAGCATCGGGAGTTGCCCCAAATCACTATACTACACGAGTCTCTAAATGATTTCCGCATCAGGAAACACTTGTCCTGTTTCCTGACAAACATTACACCTGCGTAGCCTGTGTAAGGTAACTTTTGTAGGTAAATGATTCTTATCAAGATTGACGGACTGATTACATCGACTCCAAGCTGAGGGACTGATTACCTCAAACTTCTCCTGTTCTTAACCATTCTTCTTTGTATTGGACTGATGAAGCCACTGTGTGGCGAAACGTTTCCACAATAAAGACAGCCAAGTGTTGCACATGTCTTTAATTTATCAAAGTAACTTTTGTTCATATGACTTTACATTTTTTATTATTATTTTGTGTAAAGTTCTAATAGAACTTTGCTGTTGTATCTTAACTTGCTTCAGTTTTTTATGGAAAAGAACTTTCTTAATTAAAAGTATTCCGGTGAGGCAGACACAATTTTCTTTAACAACGTTTCGCCCCCTTCCCTGGAGGATTTTGCCAAGTTTAAGCGAAATGTTGTTAAATAAAAGGCTTAAGAGTGTTAATATGGCCTTAATGCAGGATTTGTTAGCTTTTGTCATCAACTGCCTAAGATAATTCTGGTTGAAATTGACTTTTTTTTTAAGATATACTAGTATAGTAGAATTATATGTGCTTGTGTTTACTATTCTGCCACTATGAGACAGGGTTCAGATAGTGTACTATCCAAGATTATGGGGACAGACACGTAGATCAAGTCTTCACTGGGACAACGTTTGGCTCTTTGTAAAGTTTTAAGAAGACTTGATAAAATTGTACACAGGGTGAAACGTGCGTCCTTTCTTTACATGTCTGGGCTTATTGATGTGTTCATGTCTTTCCGTTCGTTGCTCCTGTCTCTCATTGCTCCTGCCCCTCAGTTCGTTGCTTCTGTCTCTCCATTTGTTGCTCCTGTCTTTCCATTCGTTCCTTCTGCCTCTCTATTCGTTGTTCCTGCCTCTCCGTTCGTTGCTCCTATCTTTCCATTCGTTGCTCCGTCAATCCATATCTCTTCATTCGTTGTTTTGTTCCCTCCATATGTTGTTCCGTTCCTCCATTCACAGCTCCGTTCCTCCATTCTTAGTTCCCTTCCTCCATTCTTAGTTCCGTTCCTCCATTCTTAGTTCCGTTCCTCCATTCATAGTTCCGTTCCTCAATTCTTAGTTCCGTTCCTCCATTCTTAGTTCCGTTCCTCCATTCTTAGTTCCGTTCCTCCATTCTTAGTTCCGTTCCTCCATTCTTAGTTCCGTTCCTCTATTCTTTGTACCGTTCCTCCATTCATAGTTCCGTTCCTCTATTCTTTGTTCCGTTTCTCCATTCATAGTTCCGTTCCTCTATTCTTAGTTCCGTTCCTCCATTCACAGCTCCGTTCCTCCATTCACAGCTCCGTTCCTCCATTCACAGCTCCGTTCCTCCATTCATAGTTCCGTTCCTCCATTCTTAGTTCCGCTCCTCCATTCTTAGTTCCGTTCCTCCATTCTTAGTTCCGTTCCTCCATTCATAGCTCCGTTCCTCCATTCTTAGTTCCGTTCCTCAATTCTTAGTTCCGTTCCTTTATTCTTAGTTCCGTTCCTATATTCTTATTTCCATTCATCTATTCTTAGTTTCGTTCCATCATTCTTAGCTCCGTTCTTCCATAGTTCCGTTCGTCCATTCATCAATACATTCTCTGGCGCATTGGTTGGTTCAGATAATGTGTATCCCTTGTCTAATGTGTATTCCTTGACTAATGTGTATCCCTTGTCTAATGTGTATCCCTTGTCTAATGTGTATCCCTTGTCTAATGTATATCCCTTGACTAATGTTTATCCCTTGTCTTAAGAGAGCTCAATAATTTCTGACCCCGCTGGTACTAGTGATAGGCTTACCCATCCAATAAAATCCAGAGTTTTAGTTATACATATTTGGTTGTTACAAAGAATTTATCATATAGAAAATATAGAGGTGAATAACACACACACAAGTTCAACACTTTTTGTAAATAATAATAATAATAATAATAATAATAATAATAATAATAATAATAATAATAATAATAATAATAATAATAATAGCAATAATAATAATTTATATCAGCATAATACAACACTTATACAGAACATTTTGGGCCAAACTTTAAGCCTTATCATAATAACAGAGGAACCACGAAAACTGTTTGGGGTCATTAGGCAGGGCAGCGCCAATTCCCTGAATCGAGAGCCCTCTATCAGTATCATGGCATTTCTCCGTGAAAAGCCAAAGGCTAGAGATTAAAGTCAAATGTCAGATGTTAAACATTACGTAAAAGGTTCGTAATGGGTTAAAAACAAGTGAGTCGCAGGAGAGATTACAGCGAAGGTCACAGGTTAGATATTAGTTAAGTGAGTTTAAAAAACGTGTAATTCACGTATATGATTCACGTGTTTATTATATGATTCATATGTTTATTATATGATTCACGTGTTTATATGATTAACGTGTTTATTATATGATTCACGTGTTTATATGTATGATTCACGTGTTTATATGTATGATTCACGTGTTTATATGTATGATTCATGTGTTTATTATATGATTCATGTGTTTGTGTGTGACTTATGTTTATGTGTGTGACTTATGTTTCTGTGTTTGATTCACGTGTTTATGATTCACGTGTTTATGATTCACGTGTTTATTATATGATTCACGTGTTTATGATTCACGTGTTTATTATATGATTCACGTGTTTATATGTATGATTCACGTGTTTATATGTATGATTCATGTGTTTATTATATGATTCATGTGTTTGTGTGTGACTTGTGTTTATGTGTGTGACTTATGTTTCTGTGTTTGATTCACGTGTTTATGATTCACGTGTTTATGATTCACGTGTTTATTATATGATTCACGTGTTTATGATTCACGTGTTTATTATATGATTCACGTGTTTATATGATTCACGTGTTTATATGATTCACGTGTTTATTATATGATTCACGTGTTTACATATATGATTCATGTGTTTATTATATGATTCATGAGTTTGTATGTGACTTATGTTTTAATGTATAATTCACGTGTTTATATGTATGATTTATGTTATATGTTTTTTATCAGTGGATTGAAATCTTTAAGGAAAGACCACCTTTACTACTGAGTTATGCCACGCGACACAGATAAATTGTTCCAATTTTCATTTTCCTTGGAGCATCTTTTCACAGAGCGGAGCAATTATTAATCTTCTCTTCCTTTACCTCCTCCTCCTCTCTATTCTTTCTCACAGACTACTGCAATATTCAACCTGCCTATTATTTCTTGTTCTTCCTTCTTTCTCAGACTACGACAGCACTATGCCTTTGCCTTCTTTCTTCTTTTGTCAACGACTTCTGCAATATGTAAGCTGTCTTTATATCCTCTTCATTTTCAACGATTTCAACAATATGCAACTCTTCTATATCTATATTTCTCTTCCTTCTTTCTTAAAGACTTCTGCAATATGCAACCCTTCTTTATCTCTGTGCTTCTTCCTTCCCTCTCAACGACTTCTGCAATATGCAACCCTTCTTTATCTCTGTGCTTCTTCCTTCCCTCTCAACGACTTCTGCAATATTCAACCCTTCTTTATCTCTGTGCTTCTTCCTTACCTCTCAACGACTTCGGCAATATGCAACTCTTCTTTATCTATATTCCTCTTCCTTCTTTCTCAAAAACTTCTGCAATATACGACCCTACTTTATTTTCTCCTGTTCTTCCTTTATCAAAGACAAGTGTATTATACGCCCTGGGAAACTCACAATCACATGGAAATACATTTTTCAAACACAGTAATGAGCATCTGTTTACGAAACAATGTTCTGTAATAATGTGTTTCTCTTTGTTTCCTCTTAAATGTAGCACGATGTATATTAGAAAAAATCTACGCCATAAAAATAATGAAATCTCAATTATTTGTTACGACAGCCTCCGGTAAGGTGTCTTATTTTCTGGTAGATTGATTGTCTTTCGGTCTGTTTTTCTGCTTTTGCCATGATTGTTCTCTCTCTCTCTCTCTCTCTCTCTCTCTCTCTCTCTCTCTCTCTCTCTCTCTCTCTCTCTCTCTCTCTCTCTCTCTCTCTCTCTCTTTTACACAGGGTTTTACAAGGTTAGGATAAGGATTCCTAACTTTATTTACAAGCTAAGAGCTTGTACCTACATCAGCTCATTTGAAGGCTCTCTGTCTCTCTCTCTCTCTCTCACTCTCTTCCTCTCTCATAAAGGTAAAGTTTCGCTCAACGAGATCTTTACAGTGCCGTTAATAAAACCCCACTTGAGCGAAATGTTGTCCTAATACATTCTTCTGCCCTCTGTGTTTCTGTATTACGACTTAACATCTCATGGACAAGGAATGTTTGGAACGAAACGGATGAGGTGAACGGTCCAGTAAACAAAGAGAAGAGGTTAGCATCGTCAAAGAAAACAAGGAAACAGAGGCAATGAAAAAAAACAGGACACAAATAGCCACCCGAAACTAGTTTTTGGTGGCTGTTTTTTTGGAACAAAATTGTTCGAACTCCGGTTTATTAGAGGTCCGATACGTTCCAACACCTGGATTCCACTGTAGTCGCCATTTGTAATTGTCCTCAGTTACTTTCTAAATTAATCTAATTACAACTGAGAGATAACTTTACAGATAAGAGGCTTTGAGTCAATTTAAAACGTTATTTATGCCCAGTATTGAAAAGTGGGTATTTATGATAGTCGTAAAATTATACCGGAGTTAACTGTATGTGTCTGTGAATTTGAGTATTGACGTAATGCCGTAGAGTTTTGTTATAGTTTGATGTTATAGTTTAATGTTGAGTCACTTAAGTGTAAAGTTACTTTAACGTTCAGGGAGATAGACACTCGACATGAATATAGTGATTATAGTCTATTACAGACGACGTGTCGCTCAGGAGTGAGGTAATAGAGACCTGAAGATCACTTCCGAGCGAAACGTTGTCGCAATAAATGCTGATTTTTTGGTGCTCTTATATTTGTTTAGAAGCTCTGCAGGTGTGACGGTGACCACTGGTGAGGAATTAAAGTAATGAGTGCCCAGGATGGTGGTATTTGTGGACGTGGCTGCCACCTCGATTGATGGTGGTTTATTGATGAAAAACTTTGAGAAGTAGCAGTTATGGTTTGATGGGGGGGAGGGAAGTGCTAGTGTGAGGAAGTGTTAGGAAGAGAGTGCTGGTGTAGGGAAGAGAGTGCTGGTGTAGGGAAGAGAGTGCTGGTGTGGGGAAGAGAGTGCTGGTGTAGGGAAGAGAGTGCTGGTGTGGGGAAGAGAGTGCTGGTGTGGTGAAGAGAGTGCTGGTATTAGGAAGAGAGTGCTTTTGTTAGGAAGAGAGTGCTGGTATTAGGAAGAGAGTGCTGGTGTTTGGAAGAGAGTGCTGGTATTAGGAAGAGAGTGCTTTTGTTAGGAAGAGAGTGCTGGTGTTAGGAAGAGAGTGCTGGTGTTAGGAAGAGTGCTGGTGTTAGGAAGAGAGTGCTGGTGTTAGGAAGAGAGTGCTGGTGTTAGGAAGAGAGTGCTGGTGTTAGGAAGAGAGTGCTGGTGTGGGGAAGAGAGTGCTGGTGTGGGGAAGAGAGTGCTGGTGTGGGGAAGACAGTGCTGGTGTGGGGAAGAGAGTGCTGGTGTGGGGAAGTGCTGGTGAGTTAAGAAATAGATTTATTCTTTGAGTAAATTAGATGAATTCTATTCACTGACGTGGTGGTAATGAAGGGGTGATTGGTGGTGGTAATGAAGGGGTGACTGGTGGTGGTAATGAAGGGGTGACTGGTGGTAATGAAGGGGTGACTGGTGGTGGTAATGAAGGGGTGTCTGGTGGTGGTAATGAAGGGTGGGCTGGTGGTGGTACTGAAGGGGTGTCTGGTGGTGGTAATGAAGGGGTGTCTGGTGGTTGCACTGAAGAGGTGTCTGGTGGTGGTAATGAAGGGGTGTCTGGTGATGGTAATGAAGTGGTGTCTTGTGGTAGTACTGAAGGGGTGTCTGGTGGTGGTAATGAAGGGGTGATTGGTGGTGGTAATGAAGGGGTGTCTGGTGGTGGTAATGAAGGGGTGTCTGGTGGTGGTAATGAATGGGTGTCTGGTGGTGGTAATGAAGGGGTGTCTGGTGGTTGTACTGAAGAGGTGTCTGGTGGTGGTAATGAAGGGTGTCTGGTGATGGTAATGAAGAGGTGTCTTGTGGTAGTACTGAAGGGGTGTCTGGTGGTAGTAATGAAGGGGTGTCTGGTGGTTGTAATGAAGGGGTGTCTGGTGGTGGTAATGAAGGAGTGATTGGTGGTGGTAATGAAGGGGTGTCTGGTGATGGTAATGAAGAGGTGTCTGGTGGTGGTAATGAAGGGGTGATTGGTGGTGGTAATGAAGGGGTGTCTGGTGGTGGTAATGAAGGGGTGTCTGGTGGTGGTAATGAAGGGGTGACTGGTTGTGGTAATGAAGTGGTGACTTGGTGGTAATGAATGGGTGACTGGTGGTAGGCGAACCTACTACTTTCGGGTGACTGGTTGTGGTAAGGAAGGGTGGGCTGGTGGTGGTAATGAAGGGTGGGCTGGTGGTGGTAATGAAGGGTGGGCTAGTGGTGGTAATGAAGGGTGGGATAGTGGTGGTAATGAAGGGTGGGCTGGTGTTGGTAATGAAGGGGTGTCTGGTGGTGGTAATGAAGGGGTGTCTGGTGGTGGTAATGAAGGGTGTGCTGGTGGTGGTAATGAAGGGTGGGCTGGTGGTGGTAATGAAGGGTGGGCTAGTGGTGGTAATGAAGGGTGGGCTGGTGTTGGTAATGAAGGGGTGTCTGGTGGTGGTAATGAAGGGGTGTCAGGTGGTGGTAATGAAGGGGTGTCTGGTGGTAGGCGAACCTACTACTTACGGGTGACTTGTGGTGGTAAAAATGGGCGGGCTGGTGGTGGTAATGAAGGGTGGGCTGGTGGTGGTAATGAAGGGTGCGCTGGGAAGGGTGGTGGGCAGGTTAATGTTAATGTTCACAGCAGCTGGGAGGGAAGCTCTCCTGTTTACCCAGATAAGAGGAGGAAATCTGTGAGAGGTGACCAGGAAACAGACAGGATGGTGGCGTGAGGCCAGGTGACTCATGGGGATATAAATGGAAGAGGGAAGGGATGAGGGACGTAAGATAGGCAGGATGCAGGGAAGGAAGGCAGGAGGTAGGGAAGGCAGTAAGATAGGCAGATGGCAGGAAAGGAAGGCAGGAGGTAGGGAAGGCAGTAAGATAGGCAGGTGGCAGGTAAGGAAGGCAGGAGGTAGAGAAGGCAGTAAGATAGGCAGGTGACAGGGAAGGAAGGCAGGAGGTAGAGAAGGCAGTAAAATAGGTAGGTGGTAGGGAAATCAGTAAGGTAGGCAGGGAAGGCAGTAGGATAGGTATGGAAGGCAGTAAGGTAGGCAGGGAAGGCAGTAAAGTAGGCAGGGAAGGCAGTAAGGTAGACAGGGAAGGCAATAAGGTAGGCAGGTGGCAGGGAAGGCAGGCATTGTTGGATATTCAGAATCAAATTACAAGCCAGGTGACTATCCTGAAGTGGTGGTTTTGATGGAGACGCATAAAAAAAACGTTGCTGAGATATATAGAGAGACGCAGTGAGGAAGACACCTCTGTCAGAGTGAGTCTAAGACACTCTCCTCCAGCATCACGTTCCTGAATGTGTCTGTAGTGTGACCTCCAGAGGGAGGTCCAATCTAGATTATTATATTCATAGGGAAACGGTAAACCAGTAGAGGTCATAATACACCTGGGAAATGGGGGTAATTAGGGTCGATCCAAGGACGCGAAGGTGACTCCAATGTCACAGCATCATAGCACCCCATCTTTGACGGCGTTAGACCAGGATCTTCTGACTATCAGGTTCAGTCTCTGCCACTGGCGTCTATATGTTCATTATTTTCAATGGATATACATAGCGGCTAAAATGCAGCCTAGCAGTAAGGAAGTGAGAAAGAACTTTTATAACCTTCTTGAAGCGCTAAGTGGAACGCACCAAATGATGTGATGGTGGAGGTAATCACTATACACAGCTTTAAGAGTTAAAACGATCGGGTCCTACAGGCTAGGATGTAAAGACGCTTGATTAAAGTTAAGAGGCAGGGCCAGGAGTTATGAATCAACCCATGCACATAAATCTAGGTAATTACAAAATAGCTTTAATTAACATGACGTTGAAAATAATTATGGTCATATTGCACTCACCGTTGTATTGTTTTGTGTGGAAGATAATTATAATCCAGAATAATCTCTGTATAATATAGACTAATTATAGATATAAATTCACTCTGGGTAATTTAAATCATTTTTTGAAATCGTGTAGTTTAAGTTAATGCGTTTTAAACCAGTATATTTTAAGTCAGTATAAAGGTGAAAACACCGAGCACTGCTTCTTTCTGCACTGGTCAACACATTACACCAAAAACACCTTAATTTCCTTGCCTCTGAAATGCATATCCAAAGTTTTGAACAAGATTCCAGAGGGAATATTTTCAGCATTGCAGACACGTTCTGTAGGAACATATTTCTTAAAGTTATTATAGTATATTGTACATAGAAATATATAATTCAGGTGAAAGTGAGCCACAAAGAGGCTTCAAGCCCGTTTACCATAGGCTTCAAACCGGTGACATAAACTTAATAAATGCTGGAAATCTTGGAAATCTTGGTTCTTGGAATTATCTTCCCCAGGGCTCGGTCTCCGACCAGGCCTCCTTGGCTCCCTATATTTTTTTTTAATTGACTCTGGATATTTTAACCTAATGTGAGAGTATTGTTATAGAAGGTGTATTTCCATCAAGGAACTAGTTGTAACTGATGGATGTATGGTATGTTCTTCAAGGAACTAGTGTTAACTGATGGGTGTATGGTATGTTCTTCAAGGAACTAGTGTTAACTGATGGGTGTATGGTATGTTCTTCAAGGAACTAGTGTTAACTGATGGAGGTATGGTATGTTCTTCAAGGAACTAGTGTTAACTGATGGAGGTATGGTATGTTCTTCAAGGAGCTAGTGTTAACTGATGGGTGTATGGTATGTTCTTCAAGGAACTAGTGTTAACTGATGGAGGTATGGTATGTTCTTCAAGGAACTAGTGTTAACTGATGGATGTATGGTATGTTCTTCAAGGAACTAGTGTTAACTGATGGATGTATGATATGTTCTTCAAGGAACTAGTGTTAACTGATGGAGGTATGGTATGTTCTTCAAGGAACTAGTGTTAACTGATGGGTGTATGGTATGTTCTTCAAGGAACTAGTGTTCAAATTCAAATTCAAATTCAAATTCAAATTCTTTATTTCATGTAATACAAGGTGGGGGGTACTTATAGTTATACATTAAAGTTGATATTACAAGATGGCCAATAATATGCCTAGGTATGCCTAGGCTTTTCAGGCAGTCTTATGATAGGTCTTACTCAATAGCTATACAATGGATATACAGATTGTAAGGTTAGGTTTACAAAATTTAGGTACTGGAATTTAAACATTGAGAATTTAACAATTAGTATAAAAAGTTAGCAATTAGTTTATATATTAATGATAAAGGTGATATATTGGAATAATATATAATATTGGAGTATCTTAGGCAAACTTATGACTAGCTTAAGTATTATGGAGCAATAGTTGTATTAGAATTTTGGTTAGAACTGTGCAAATTAAGGGGAATCACAGATATCAATAAGTGTATTTTGCTGTGGTTAGTAATGTGCAAATTAAGGAGAATCACAGATATCAATAAGTGTATTTTGCTCTGGATATGTGCAAGATAAAGTAGTTTTCGTATGGTTAACTACCGGTTGGGTGCGTAAGTGAGATAAGATGTTTTTTAACGGTGCTTTTGAAAATGGAGGTTGTGTCTGCAGTTCTAGAGTTTTCAGGCAGGGAGTTCCAGATTTTAGGCCCTTTTATGCACATTGAATTTTGTATAGATTTAGTCGGACACGGGGAATGTCAAAGAGATGTTTATGTCTGGTATTATGTCTATGGGTCCTGTCACAACTGTCAAGAAAGTGTTTTAGCTCAGGGTTAAAGTTGGAATTAATGGTTCTATAAATGTAGATAGCAGAGTAGTAAGTATGGATGTTCTGGACAGTGAGTAGGTTTAGGTCTTTGAAGAGTGGGGGGGTGTGCTGCCTAGCGTTGGATTGTGTGATAATTCTTACTGCGGCTTTTTGTTGGGTTATTATTGGCTTTAGGTGGGTAATTGCTGTTGATCCCCATGCACAAATGGCATATGTGAGGTAGGGATAGATGAGTGAGTAGTATAGTGTGAGTAGGGCTGATTGTGGTACATAATACCGTATCTTAGAGAGGATCCCCACAGTTTTGGACACTTTCTTTGTTATGTGTTGGATATGGGTGCTGAATTTCAGGCTGCTGTCAAGGTGAAGGCCCAGGAACTTGCCCTCGTTATGTCTAGCAATAGGTGTAGAGTTGATCTTAATGTTTAATTGTGGATCATCTGTTCTGTTGCCAAACATAATATAGAAGGTCTTATCAGTGTTGAGTGTAAGTTTATTGGCAGTCATACATGTTGATATTTTTATTAATTCGTCGTTAACAATGGTATTAAGCGTGGCAAGGTTTGTGTGGGAGATGACATAAGTTGTATCGTCAGCAAAGAGTATTGGTTTCAAGTGTTGTGATACATTGGGAAGATCATTGATGTATAAGAGGAAGAGCAGGGGACCAAGGACACTTCCCTGCGGTACGCCGGTGTCTAGTGGTAGTGTCGTGGAGGATGTGTCTTTAATAGTGACATACTGGTACCTATTAGTGAGGTAGGATTTGAGGTATGCTAGTGCATGACCTCTTATTCCATAGTGGTCAAGTTTGTGGAGTAAGATGCCGTGGTTTACGGTGTCAAAAGCTTTCCTTAAGTCAATAAAAAGTCCTAGTGGATATTCCTTATTTTCAAGTGCTGTGTAAAGCAGGTCTATCATTTTTACTATTGCATCGTTAGTGCTTTTATTTTTCCTGAAGCCAAATTGGCAGGGGTTGAGTATGCTTTGTGTAGTTATAAACGAGTATAATCTCTTGTTAACTGATGGGTGTATGGTATGTTCTTCAAGGAACTAGTGTTAACTGATAGAGGTATGGTATGTTCTTCAAGGAACTAGTGTTAACTGATGGATGTATGGTATGTTCTTCAAGGAGCTAGTGTTAACTGATGGAGGTATGGTATGTTCTTCAAGGAACTAGTGTTAACTGATGGAGGTATGGTATGTTCTTCAAGGAACTAGTGTTAACTGATAGAGGTATGGTATGTTCTTCAAGGAACTAGTGTTAACTGATAGAGGTATGGTATGTTCTTCAAGGAACTAGTGTTAACTGATGGAGGTATGATATGTTCTTCAAGGAACTAGTGTTAACTGATGGGTGTATGGTATGTTCTTCAAGGAACTAGTGTTAACTGATGGGTGTATGGTATGTTCTTCAAAGAACTAGTGTTAACTGATGGGAAGAAGGGAAGTTTTGCCTCTAAGGATAATAAACCAATTTTCCTTCATGGGTCTTAACGGTTCAACCAATAAAAAAAAACTGTATCATAAGGTTTATTGTTAATTTACATTTTGGTTTGAAGGAGAGTATTAATTGGGCTGGTTTTATTATATTATTGAAGATTAAAGAAACATATTTCAATGTTTTCGAAAATTATGACTTAGAGTCAGAAGTTTCGCCAGCTCATATAAAAAAAATTTGAGACAGTTTACCCACTAAAGGGGTTGCGGTTCCTTGATGCTGGTAAAGGATTGGACAATACCCTCCCCTTCCTCGGATTAAACATGCTTACCACTCGTTCACGGCGCGCTGCATGATCCTTTGTGCGTTCAATACCTCTTCAAGAATGTGTAAATATAAATCCTCTAAAAATTTGTAAGTAAAATCAGTGATATTTTAAATGATTATAAGTGGCGTAAGTGGAAGGTGTTAGTCGGTTTTTAGTTACTTAACTAGTTTTGTTAAGTTCCTGGTGCTGGAAGTGGCTTTCCAGACTCTGAAGTATTTCTAAGTATTTTTTTTTAGTAAATCAAGAATTTACACACACAGGATCCATACTTAGCTTTAAGATGAGGTACGATAAGGCTTATGGAGCATGGAGAGAGTGGAACTAGTAGCGACTAGTGAAGAAGTGGGGCCAGGAGCAATGAATCGACACCTGCAACCGCAAATAGGTGAGTACAAATAGATGACTACACATACACACACACACACACACACACACACACACACACACACACACACACACAGCGCTCTTGCTTCACGCACGGAGGGCCCGGGTTCAATTCCCGGCGGGGCCGAAACATTTCGAAGTGTTTCGTTACACACACACACACACACACACACACACACACACACACACACACACACATACATACAACAGGCCTAGTGTCTAATCGACATGTGCCTAGGAGAAAATGGTAACTAACACACACACACACACACACACACTACGTATTCAATATTATATATTCTATTCAAGAGTCTATAGAGCTTGGCGATGCTAAAAGTCAAACGAAAGAGGACTTGATAACAGAAAAGAAGGGAGCATATAGGAAAAGATGAATAGGCAGAAGAAGAGAGGGAGGGACGCAGGATTTGGAAAGGGGGAACGAGGAGACGGGAGGAGATGAAGGAAGAGGAAGGAAGAAGTGAAAGAGGGAGAGAGGGAGGAAGATGTTCGTTTGCATATAATGTCTTGTATTATGTTGTATGAACGTATACAGGAAGCCAAGAACGTATCTTGGTTCATCCTAATGACTTCTGCTCCTAATTGTTATTATTATAATTATTATTGTCATTGTTGTTATAGTCATTACTATTATTATTATTGTTATTGTCATTATTGTTATAGTCATTATTATTATTGTTGTTATTGTCATTATTGTTATTGTCATTATTATTATTATTGTTGTTATTGCCATTATTGTTATTGTCATTATTATTATTATTGTTGTTATTGTCATTATTATTATTGTTGTTATTGTCATTATTATTATTATTGTTATTGTCATTATTATTATTATTGTTGTTATCATTATTGTTATTGTCATTATTATTATTATTGTTGTTATCATTATTGTTATTGTCATTATTATTACTATAGTTGTTATTGGCATTATTATTATTATAGTTGTTATTGTCATTATTATTATTATAGTTGTTATTGTCATTATTGTTATTGTCATTATTATTATTATAGTTGTTATTGTCATTATTATTATTATAGTTGTTATTGTCATTATTGTTATTGTCATTATTATTATTATAGTTGTAATTGTCATTATTATTATTATAGTTGTTATTGTCATTATTGTTATTGTCATTATTATTATTATAGTTGTTATTGTCATTATTATTATTATAGTTGTTATTGTCATTATTATTATTATAGTTGTTATTGTCATTATTGTTATTGTCATTATTATTATTATAGTTGTTATTGTCATTATTATTATTATAGTTGTTATTGTCATTATTGTTATTGTTATTATTATTATTATTGTGCGTGTTAATGTGTTCACTTGTGATGCGTGTGTTTGCACTGTGTTAGAGGGATGTTGTCTATAAGGCAGGAGATAATATATGTTAATGACACAGGATAAAGTTAGCATTAGTCGTTGCTGAAATGAAGGTATTAATGCGGTCGCTGTTCCTCCTGTTGGTGCTTTGCCGAATGTTCCTGTTGTTCCTTCCTCTGTCTCTCTGTTTGTCTGTGTAATTGCCTAGCGGAGTTTACGGAGGAGGGAGGGCGGGCGGGTGGGCCTTCGTGGAAGGGATGGGGGGTTGAGCGCCAGCTCATGGCAAAGCTTCTAAATTTTCGATTTACTGGCGAGGCTTAGTTGTGTCCTATAACTTGTGAGTTTATGTTTAGAGTAATCCTCTTTCACTTTCCAGGCTCGTGCCATTTCTTCTCTACCATTGTAGAGGGAAAAAGTACATTGTAGAGGGGAAAAGTACATTGTAGAGGGGAAAAAGTACATTGTAGAGGGAAAAAAGTACATTGTAGAGGGAAAAAAGTTCTTTTTTTTAAGCTAGTTTCATTTCTATGTTCCCTCGTCCTGGTCATTCTCGTGTATAATAATAATAATAATAATAATAATAATAATAATAATAATAATAATAATAATTCATGATAAGCGTTAAACCCGGCTGGCCGAAGATCGAACCCGTGTCATTTTAGCCCGCCTCGTGGGAAGCAAGTCAAAATTCACGACGCTCTAACCACTGGAATACAATCCTTCAAACATCATGTACCTAGCGGAACTAGGCATGTTTCATCATGCGAGAACATACGTGGCCGTGGTAAGCTCTCAGAGCTAATTTCATTCTGCTCCCGTTTGAATACCAGCCTTCAAGAGCACTCCATATATTAATGCAACCACGAAGGAAGTGGTACTATTGAATTCTGACTTGCTTCCCACGATAAAATAACACGGGTTCGATCCTCGTCCAGCCGCAGTTTAATAAATATCATTAATAAAGCTTGTATATATATATATATATATATATATATATATATATATATATATATATATATATATATATATATATATATATATATATAAGAGTAAAGCCTGATGTGAAGTTGTTATTAGTGAAGCATGAGTGCCAGTGCCGAATATGAATATAGCCCAAGTAAGAATGTTGAGTATTAGTCTGGCGCGATTGTAAATACTAAATACGCGTATGACGTGAATGTAGGAATGAGAGTGGGAGTGCCAAATATGAGCGTGACGCGAGTGATAGTGAGAGCAGGCAGTGCCAGGCTTGGGCAGGCACCAATCAGGCACAGAGCCAGGTAGGGCCTGGTGGTGAGGGTGTTGATAGGGTGTCCACCCCCATCCAACCCCCGGACTCGAGGCATCTCACTGCTGTGAGTAACACATGTCTCTGTGTATTGACCTTTACTGTCTCCCCTGTGTACCGACCCTTGACGTGGACTAAGTCAGCCATCTAGTGGAGTGGTGCTGGCCACTGTTCATTGATGGACAGTTTGACCAGACTATTTGACCAGGCGGATGTTGAGATACAGCACAGGTAGCATAACCTGTTAAGCATAGGACCTTTGTTTACCAAGCAGTCTTAGGTACCTATACTGTCACCTACATATATAACATCATGCAGTAAGATCACAAGAAACAGGTAATATAACCACAGTGACAAGTAGTAGTAGTAATGATAGTAGTAATAGTAGTAGTAGTAGTAATGATAGTAGTAATGATAGTAGTAGTAGTAATGATAGTAGTAGTAGTAGTAATGATAGTAGTAGTAGTAATGATAGTAGTAGTAGTAGTAATGATAGTAGTAGTAGTAATGATAGTAGTAGTAGTAATGATAGTAGTAGTAGTAGTAGTAATGACAGTAGTAGTAGTAATAGTAGTAGTAGTAGTAATGATAGTAGTAGTAGTAGTAGTAATGACAGTAGTAGTAATAGTAGTAGTAGTAGTAATGATAGTAGTAGTAGTAGTAATGATAGTAGTAGTAGTAGTAATGATAGTAGTAGTAGTAGTAATGATAGTATTTCTAGATCTTTCGTGATCTCTCACATTATTCCTCGATAATGTGAGAGAGTGCTTGCAATACTGCTATGTTGCAATGTGGTTATATTGCACGAACCATCATTTGAGATGATGTATTGCACACAAACACAAATGCTGCGAAACAAGCTTATTCTGACACCTATTTTTCTTCGTGTTTATACATCGTTTGCCGAGGACAGTTGTCCTCCTCTCTCTCTCTCTCTCTCTCTCTCTCTCTCTCTCTCTCTCTCTCTCTCTCTCTCTCTCTCTCTCTCTCTCTCTCTCTCTCTCTCTCTCTCTCTCTGCTTGCAACAGCACACAGGCACTGCACAAGTGTCCTCCTTACTTCTTTTTCTTTTCCTCCCTTCAATTGTTGCATAGTATTCGACTGTCCCCTGTGTTCATGGTGCTAAAGATCTCAGGGTCGTAAATTAGCTGAGATTTGCAGTCACTGGAAGGGTCGACCCCCGTAGTTTAAGTAAAGGTTCCACTTATTATTATTAGTAGTAGTAGTAGTAGTAGTAGTAATAGTAGTAGTAGCAGCAGTAGTAGCAGCTGTATTATTATCATTATTTCATTATTGTTATTATTTAATGGTATTAGTCAGGCACATGTTCGTGGTGTCAGTGCCAGTGCCAGTCATGTACTCGAGGGTACGGTTTAGATTAATGTTACTCTTGGTATCCTCATGGCATATTTCAGCAAGCTCTTGATTTATTTTAATGTTTATTTTTCAAATTAAATTTCTCGAAAATATCCTCACGATGATTTATAAATATTATGCGTCTGTTATAGAATCTGAGAGTAACGTCATGTCGGTATCTTGCCCTATGGACCTCTCTCTCTCTCTCTCTCTCTCTCTCTCTCTCTCTCTCTCTCTCTCTCTCTCTCTCTCTCTCTCTCTCTCTCTCTCTCTCTATCGTCCTCCCTCTCTCCGTCCTTCAATCTCCAAACCTCCTCACCACTTTTGGCACTTTCACTCTACTGGCTGCACCAATCTTAGTTATTTTTCTATTGATTTTCTGCCTGGTGAATATTGCTTCTCTCATCACGGTGCATTCATACTTGCCTCTGCGTCATTCAGATTACTCTACCATCCTCGTGCCGTAGTACGGACGTTAGCGAAGAAAAGACACGTTAATGGTACAACGTTTCGCTCTGCCTAGAACTTTATCAAGCCATGAATGGTATCTTCAAATGAACTGATAAAACTTTACACTGAGCTAAGTTTTTTTCTTTTTCTCGGTAAAGCGCCGTTCGCAATGTGTCTTTTCATTGAGATTGTTCTGTGTCATGGGCCACCATTGATACCTTCTGTCTTGCCTCAGAGAATTTCGCTTCCTCTCTGCTGCTGTCTTGCAGCATTCCATAGCTACTGACGACGTACGAGAGTGCGAAAGATCTATAGCTGAAGATTTCTATCCCCGTGTGGCTTGTATGGTTAAGATCGCCTGTTTGCAATTGTACCACATTAATGCTAAAAAAAAAAAAGTTTAAATCCTGTTATGTCTGCTTTCTTTCTCCTCTATATCTTTGCTTTCTTTCACTTTCACCTCTATCTTGGGAAGATTTGTCGTGTTCTACACCAGTTCAACAGTGGAATCTATTTTCTTTTAATTTGTACCGCTGAGTGAGTGTTTATTTTGTGCCAGCGTTTCAAATGCGGTTTTGCTGACAAAAAAAATGCAGGAGTCACAATGAGTCTTTTTCAGACCAAGTTTCGTGCATTGTTGCATCTTTTGGATACTTCATTCATGTCTTAGATTGCATTCACATCATATTGTTAAATATCGACATAATAAAGTTTTCATACCTTGGCAGCGGCCAGGTTTAGGCTTCATTATTTTACGTTCCATTCATTATATAGATAACAGAAAAAATAGCAGATATCTCAGTGTCTTATTTCTGGAATAATGTTTAGATTTTCTTAGAATTTCAAACTTTTATTATAAATTGTATCGATTGTATCACGATGGATATTTCCTCAGCTAAATATTAATACGACTTAACCTAAAACTGTCGATTATTAATGTGGGACCGAAACGTCGTCATAAGTTCGTTACTTTGTATTGTCAATATCGCAAGTGCAGGCATCCGGGGGTCCAAGATAGAGAGGGATCAATGATATTTGTAAATATCGTGTAACGAGGTGATGTATTTAGGGAGTGATGATTGAGGCTGGTGGATTACATCAACCTTCAGTCAATTATGTACGTGTTGAATGAATGTTTGATTACTTTTTTTCTGTAATCTTTGTGAGCCATCTGTGGACCCGAGGTAAAACAGATTCAGGTTAGTTATAAACTTTCTTAATGATGGTCGTAAATAGCCTGGAGCAAGGTGGAGGGACGTACCTTGTTGGAGGATTGGGAGGCTGTCAGGTCTGTTGGGGGAGGGGAGACTGTCAGGTCTGTTGGGGAAGGAGAGACTGTCAGGTCTGTTGGGAAGGGGAGGCTGTCAGGTCTGTTGACGGAGGGAGGCTGTCTGGTCTGTTGGGGAGGGGAGACTGTCAGGTCTGTTGGGGGAGGGGAGACTGTCAGGTCTGTTTGGGAGGGGAGGCTGTCAGGTCTGTTGAAGGAGGGAAGGCTGTCTGGTCTGCTGGGGAAGGGGAGATTCAGGTCAGACTACCAGAGTACCCACTGTAGAGTGGGGGTGTGAGGTTGAGCTCTGGTTGTAGCCGCTCCCCTGGACGTGTGCATATATCCTGGAGGTGGGCGTTGTGCTACACGCTAGCGTGGGAAAAGGGGGCCAGAAATTGCAATAAAAATTCCCTGTGTACCCAGTAGATAAGTTGCTGCCCAGGTCAAGGCACACACATGTAAATATCCTCAAGCAATGGTTATGCTCTCGTGGGAGAGGTGGGTAGAGGGAGAGGGAGAGCTGCGATTGAAGCTCACTGTAGGCACAGAGAGAGATAGACAGAGAGAGAAAGAGAGACAGACAGAGAGAGAGAGAGAGACAGAGACAGAGACAGACAGACAGAGACAGACAGACAGAGATACTAAAACAGGAGGATATAAAAACAGGAACACAAACACACACACCTGACGAGCCGGAGAAATTGTACAAGTGCGTTGATGCCGACAGATTGCTGGTATGAGATATACACAAAATCAAGACATTAGTTAAAGTAGACGTTTCGTTACTTGTGGCCTTTTCAAACCTAACAAAGCCACAAGTGGCGAAACGTCTCCTTGACTGTTCCCACATATCTTAATCTCTCACGCGACAGAGAGAAAGTAACACGACAACTGAAGATGTGAATGAAACTCAGGAATCAAGAAACTGATGACAGGTAAATGAAAACACAGAGTAGAGAACAGCATAAAAAAAAGATGTGGCAGAGTGTGAGATAAGTGGTATTAAGTGTTTTCGGCTGGGGAGAGAATTAGACTTGAAGCTCGGACAGGCGATCAGATATACGTGAAATAATTAGATGAGAGGATTAGAGTTTGAGAATCAGGCATGGAAGAGATGCAGACAGATGGGAACTACTGCATACTGCCAGTCACTCGTTGCAGAACGCGCTTTTATTGGGACAACATTTCGCTCTGTGTAGAGCGAAGTCGTGACTTAACAAAGCTCTACATTGACCGAAAAGTTGTCCAAAGAAAACAAAAGCACGTTCTATAACTCGTGTCTTTTAGGAAAAACGTTCGCTCTGTGTAGAGCTTAAAGTCATGACTTGATAAAGCTCTACGACATAAGCTGACATAACAGCTCTTAGCCTGTAAACTGAGCCGTGCTAACAAACCCAGTAGTAGACACTTCAACGATTAAATTAAAAAAAAGAAGCTGAAAGAATAAGTCACAACAGAGTGGCTGGAACAACACACGAATAACCTGGACATTGTTGACACTTACGCCAAGTCTCACTCCCCTATGTGCTGGTTATTTGTGTTTTAAAAGAGGTTAGTGCGATTGTTAGAGTGGCACAGTTTCCAGCATCACGGAGCCGGTCATTAGTACTGACGCGAGGCAGTATTGGCAAGATAATTAATCCAGCAGAGCAAAAATTGGATACTTTTCTAGTGGGACCAAAAACAGTAAAGAAGCTGGAGGAAGCAATCTTGCAGGATCAAAGCCAAAGGTGATTTATATTCTCAGTAAAGCAGTTTTATTTTAATATAAATTCCGTCATTCGTTTGCTTCTCTCTCTCTCTCTCTCTCTCTCTCTCTCTCTCTCTCTGTATGTCTTTCTTGAAGTTCTTCCGTTGCCTTTATTGCAATATGTATGTATATAATATATATATATATATATATATATATATATATATATATATATATATATATATATATATATATATATATATATATTATATATTATATATATTTATATATTTATATATATATATATTTATATATATATATATATTTATATATATATATATTTATATATATATATATATATTTATATATATATATATATATTTATATATATATATATTTATATATATATATATATATATATATATTTATATATATATATTTATATATATATATATATATATATATATATATATATATATATATATATATATTATATATATTTATATATATATATTATATATATATATATATATATATATAGTTGCAAAAAAGCAGGATGTTCGAGCCAACACGATCCCAGTGTGTGTGTACTCACCTAGTTGTGGTTGCAGGGGTCGATTCACAGCTCCTGGCCCCCTCCTCTTCACTGGCCACTACTAGGTCACTCTTCCTGCTCCATGAGCTTTATCATACCTCTTCTTAAAGCTATGTATGGATTCTGCCTCCACTCCATCACTTCCCAGACTATTCCACTTCCTGACAACTGTGTGACTGAAAAAATACTTCCTAACATCCCTTTGACTCATCTGAGTCTTCAACTTCCAACTGTGTCCCCTTGTTGCTGTGTCCCTTCTCTGTCTCTGTCGACCTTGTGTGTGTGTGTGTGTGTGTGTGTGTGTGTGTGTGTGTAATATGATCCCGGTAAACATGTGAATTCACAATATGCAAAATTACCACTGTCAGAAAATGGTGACTTTCCAAGGACTTTCGTGATTTCTCACATTATCCAGGAACTATGGTAGAGAGAGAGAGAGAGAGAGAGAGAGAGAGAGAGAGAGAGAGAGAGAGAGAGAGAGAGGAATGTGTGTGTGTGTGGAAATAATTTTTCCTGGTAAATATATCTCCTGCAGTATCGCCAATCAGAATCAGTTGACAAACTTGAAAGCCGTTAACAAGGTTTGGCGGTAACTTTGAGTTCCCGGGGAAAAACGAAACCGCCAAAAAAGTTTTAAAATCCTTTGAGCAAATTACACGCGCGGGAAGGAGAGGATTGCGCGCCAGAACCTAAGAAATGCAAACATTTCCTCGACAACATCTGTAGTATTTGTTGACTGGCGGTCACTCAGACCGTCCAGTCCGGCAGTGGTTAATCAGCTACTGCCGCTGCTGCCGCTGCTGCCGCTGCTGCCGCTGCTGCCGCTGCTGCCGCTGCTGCCGCTGCTGCCGCTGCTGCCGCTGCTGTCGCTGCTGCCGCTGCCGCTGATGCTGCTGCTCCAAGCCTCAGATAAGACTCCCTGTGGCGGGTCTTGTAATGATTTAAAAGTCGCGTCAAGTGATTATCTGAAGCGAATATATTTTTAATTATTATTATTATATTTAATATTATTTTATTATATTTTATTTTATTATTTTATTTTATTATCATCATTATTATTATTAGTAGTAGTAGTAGTATTACTCTTATTATTATTGTTGTTGTTATAATTATTATTGCTATTATTATTTTATTGTTTATTATTTTTATTTTTATAATTTTTAGATGAAAGACTAAACCCGTATGCGTCATTCAACACAAGGAGTAGTGCAGGCTCATTCCTCCGTCTCGCTAACGTTGAGGTACAAGTTACCACTGAGCAGTACTCACTTGGGTGTTAATGTAAGGTGTGACGTGTTTGGTGTTGATGTGCGCCAAACCAGACCGAAATTTTTTGCGGGTTGAGATAAATAAATTGTTGTTAATATTTAATGAAGCGCTAAAGTCGTGTGGGTTATTCAGCACATGGAAGGGGTGGAGGCTGGATCATTCATCCGCTGGTCGAGGCCGGAGTCGCATTCCACCCAAGCTGTTGGTGACTTTGGACAGGAAAGAACATTAAATGAAAGTCAATTTTCTACTGGATTACAGAACTTGGACCATTAATTACATAGCTTTGTAATTGCGTGTTTTGTACATGTAAGAGTTCAGCTACGCTCGTAGCGGGTGTCTAGTTTGCTAGGTCATAACAGGGATGGCAAGGATAGGGATGGGGACTGACTGCGGTTATTTTAGAGCAGTGAAAACTTTTGTGGGTAGACAAAAAAGAGACAGATAGGTAGGATTTTTTTTTTTACACAGGGTTTTACAAGGTTAGGGTAAGGATTCATAACTTTATTTTCATTCTAAGAGCTGTTACCTGCATCAGCTCATTTGAAAGCCTTTTTATTAATAGTTAAATGGCCTGACCATTTTCGGTGGGTGATGAGAGAGTGATTTTTGTCACATAGTGACGAGTTTCGTATATTGATTAAGTGCCAATCCTTTAGGGGTTCAAGATTTGTTTACAAGTG
This sequence comes from Cherax destructor, assembly GCA_009830355.1. Classification (NCBI taxonomy): domain Eukaryota; kingdom Metazoa; phylum Arthropoda; class Malacostraca; order Decapoda; family Parastacidae; genus Cherax; species Cherax destructor. The sequence continues at coordinate 71,108 of WNWK01005448.1, forward strand.
CTTCCCTTGAGTTAAAAACGATATATCTTTTGATAAAGGCCATTTTTCCCCCCCGAAAATTCTATCTTAAAGAAAATAAGCACACTGGTTGAAGAGACCAGATCTCAGTGTTCAGGACAAGTTTAATAAAGTTCCAGTTTATTTCTAAGAGTCTACACAGTAACGTAGCATTACATGTTACGTAAAAACTATCAATATACAAAGTTTAAACGCTACTTGCTAATACGTCACCTAAATAACTTCACAAATACCTCACACTTTGAAGAGGAAACTTCAAACGACGTTTCGGTTATTTGTCAATTGTTTTTAAGACACGATATTGTGACTTATATTCTTCTATGGACAATTTACGTATCTGGGAAGGCGTGTCGTAAAGCATAACATGTGTTGCCGCCCTGAAGGTGTTCCGTTTACGACATAGGAATACTTAATATGGTGTGAGGAGACTAGATTATAACTGTGACCTGACAAACATTTGACTTTGACACCATTTATAATCAATAGATCCCCTGTCAAGGTGACTACAATTATTAATTACTTTATCAATCATAACCTCTCCATCATGCAGAAGTCTGGTGGTAAACGCGAAAAAAAATCCTTCTGGGTAGTTGAGGTTTACAAATGCAACTGCAGACGCATACTTATGGATATATAAATGTTGCTTCTTATAATGTGGTTATTATATATTTTTTTACCGGATGGATTCATAAGCCAGCAGAAGGGCTCGGTCAAAACATCAAAAGCTACGTGGGGGCGAGTCATCATATGACTAAACCCAAGTTCAGGGGGGAAAAAACTTCTCGAGACACTAAAACCGTGAGGTGTAAGTACCCTGGTGAGTGAGTGTGTTATTAATTATTAAAAAAGAGTTCATCCAGGATACACTTACACCCGCGATGGTTTGCACTTGGACAAAGTTATGGTAACTTGGTTGAAAGAGTGATGAGCAGGATGAGCCTCGCTCATCACAGTATTACCCCTGGATCATCCCAAAGTGTGATGATGCTGTACTACAGCCCACATAATATTCTCAAAGTTTGCAACTGGCCAGGCAAGCTCTCACTACCAGGGCTCAAGAGCAGCTGGGGCAGAGATGAGACTCTTACTCTTGCTTGTTAAAAAATAATTTATTAATTGTAATATTATATTATTCACTCTAAATTTCAAGTTTCAGATATTAGATATATTTTTGTTGAAAATGACCATTGATATCACAGGTGCTGGTTAAAATACTAAACTAATATTAAATAACTTTTATTGTGTTAGCCTTTTCATACTTCAACAGCACATTAAACCCTAGGATTAAAAACAACTTGTCTCCTCTTCAGAGACCCAGAGAAGAATTTTGATAGGCTTAAATGTGGAACGTTTGAAAAAAAAATTAATAATAATAATAATAATAATAATAATACTTTATTGAGACATGGTACAATGATAGATGGTTGGGTAGACAAGATAAATAGGTATTAATGAGATGTACATGCCTAACGCCCCTAATATGCTATGCATAGTAATGTTGTACTATCCAGTTATTGATCTTAGTTTGAATATTCTTTTGTTGCAGTGTGAATGTATATAAACAAATAACCAGTTCATATGAGGATAAAACTTATGACGACGTTTCGGTTCTACTTGGAAAATAAACTTATATATCAAGGCGATGTTTTGTGTTGTGCGGGATGGCAGTGTTTGTCTGCTGCTCGACCTCTTCTTTGTTTCCTTCGTTTTATTACGTATTATCCAGCGTCAATCTGTCATCGTTTCCTAGGTATACTGTTTTGTGAGTTAGATATAAACATGTTTTATAAACCCCTGAAAACGTATATTAAGCAACGAAACAGTATCTTAAAAATGTCAGGTTACAACTAACATTTTTTTTTCCTTGTGGTGTGAGTTCCGTCTGATGTCTGATACCTTCTGCATGGTTCTTTCACCTTTCTCTATTTTTGCAAAAATAATTTACTGGCTGATATTGGCAATTTGCTGCACTGCCTCAGTCAGCTTGATGTCACCAGTCATCACTGCTGCGCTGCCTCAGTCAGCTTGATGTCACCAGCCATCACTGCTGCACTGCCTCAGTCAGCTTGATGTCACCTGTCATCACTGCTGCACTGCCTCAGTCAGTGTTTTTCTTCCTTATGTTGAATAACAACTGTTACGGCCCCGTATCTAACAATGGTAGTTAGGTAATTACCTCACCGGCCGGCAGTCAAGGGGTTACGTCATCAGACCTGATGTTTGACTGCCGGGCCGGCTTGACTGACAGTGTCATCGAGACTCTCCCCTAGTCAACACTGGAGAGTGCTAACGAGACTCCCATATACAACACTGGAGAGTTCACCAGCTCCCTGATACACCTAGGGAGTGTACGAGACTCTCCCATATACACTGCTGGAGAGTGTCAGCGAGACTCTCCCCTATACAACACTGGAGAGTTCACTAGCTCCCTGATATACCTGGGAGTGTTCAACAGACAGACCTGGAGATTGACTCTTCGTGCTGGTGACGGCCTTAGACTATCTACTGGCTTATTCACCTTACCGACTGTGTTCCTGAGACTATGTACCTGAAAATGGACTGTTGTACCTGAACTTATGTACCTGAAATTGTGTGACCCTGGTAACAGGTGGTGTCTTGTGTGACCCTGGTAACAGGTGGTGTCTTGTGTGACCCTGGTAACAGGTGGTGTCTTGTGTGACACTGGTAACAGGTGGTGTCTTGTGTGACACTGGTAACAGGTGTGGTGTCTTGTGTGACACTGGTAACAGGTGGTGTCTTGTGTGACACTGGTAACAGGTGGTGTCTTGTGTGACACTGGTAACAGGTGGTGTCTTGTGTGACACTGGTAACAGGTGGTGTCTTGTGTGACACTGGTAACAGGTGGTGACTTGTGTGACACTGGTAACAGGTGGTGTCTTGTGTGACACTGGTAACAGGTGGTGACTTGTGCATGTAGTGGTGACTAGTCACGAGGTGGTGTCTTGTGTGACACGGTGGTGTCAAGGTATTTAGGTGTAGTCAGTCAGAGTTTGTGACGGTGGCACGACACAAGTTAAGAGTCGTGTGTTTGATGTGTGTCATAACGCGGTGAAAAGGCTTAATTAGAGATGAGTTCATGTTACAGGGGGCGTGTCGTGAGACAGAGATGGTGTCGTGTGACACAGGGAAGGTGTCTTATGTGCACAGAGAGAAGGGTGTCGTGTGACACAGAAGAGAAGGCGTGTCGGGTGACACCGGGGGCGTGTCATGTGACACAGAGAACGGGTGTCAGGGGACCCCGTGAGAAGGCGTGCCATAAGACAAAGAAGTATCATGACAAGGTGTGGTAGTGTCCTGCGTGACACTAGAAGATGGCAGCGACTTGACACTACACCGAATACTTGATTTTACTTGTGACTTTTATCTTGTACTGTGGTTTTGTGTAAATAGGTTTTTACACAGATTATTAGATTATGTTTGTATTCAGATTATATGCTTTTATATTAATAATATATATTTAATATAATAAAAATCTGAAATATGAGATTTTACTTAGTATCCCAAACAGTCGTTTAATTACAAATGCTTCTTTATTTGTAATAACAACGTTACTCGTAACAGGTAAATATTACTTCACTTTGGCATTGATATATTTACCTCTCCAGCCATGGAGTTTTTTTTATACCTCCTGTGGGTAAATTTATCGCTGGTTGAAAAACTGTCTGTATAGGTTTACTGTTGCCATATACATATAACAATATTAATCTGAATTAGCTGAATTCAATTTCACTCCGAGCAGGTCTAAAGTTTTACGCTTGGATACTCCCACCATCACACTCCCACCATCACACTCCCACCATCACACTTCCTGGTGAATAATTTCAATCACCTTGATTATTATAGGAGAGGAGTGCAGTGTATAATTCACCAAGCCTTAATGAGCACATAATTCATAGAATTATGTTTTTTTTTCAGATGCCAACAACAATATAAATATGACAAGGGAAGGGTAGACATTTGAGAGGTAGGGATATCAATTTAGCAATGTTCCATAAATTACATTTCAACACGGAATTAATGCAAAATATATTCGTATATATATATATATATATATATATATATATATATATATATATGTGTGTGTGTGTGTTATTTTTATTACTGTTATTATATTTAGATACAAGCCTTAGAGTAACCAAGAAAGATAACAACGTACATTGAACACACGTACGTGAGCACTGAAATAGACAATGATGCTTCGAAGGACAGCATCAGTTCACTTTTACAAGAGACGCACTGATACCAGTGACAGTCCTCAAGATTACAACATATATTCAGATGTGTAGTGTAATGATAGATGTTTTGTACACTTAGATGATGAATTTTATTAGGCCGGCATGGTACAGTGGTTAGCGCACAGGCCTGCTTGTTGCAACACTGGTTTGCCATGGGTTCACACCCCACGCCGCTCAGTGTATTGTTTACAATCAGGTCGTTACGATGTCGCGAGTGACCTCATACGCAGAACCTTGAGGGTGTTCTGGGGGTCAACGCCCCCTATTTCCGGTCCGTGACCAGTCCTTTATTATTTAGAAAACGCGTTGGATCAAGCCTAAGCCTTGGGCTTAGGGGCGACTAACCCATGTTCAACTGATGCTGACATGGAACCCTGCTCCATTTCCGCCAACAAGGGCTCCTTTCTAGAGTATTACCTACCACCAACATCTGCGCCAATAGTGTTCACACACTGAATTCCGGGGATCGACCCCCGGTACGGCTGGAAACATTAGGACGTGTTTCCTTAAGGTGCTGTCCATCTTCACCTATCGATAAAATAGGTACCTAAGTGTTAGTCGAGTGGTGTGGGTCGCATCCTGGGACAAAATTGCCTTAATTTGTCCGAAAAGCTCTGCATAACAAGGGGCTTTCTATATAGTAGTATGTCATTGATGTCAGCTAGACCTGTATACCTTGTACATATACTTGTAGAAATAAAGATTATTATTATTATTATTATTATCGGCTCCAGGCCGGCCCACGCCGAAACCCTTCAACACTCACCACTGTGACTCTTTTACTCACCGGGGCTTCGTGACCTCGCCTCTGAGAGAGTGTGTGGCCGCTATTGTCCCGGCGGTCGAGTATCAGAATGCTTGAGCGCCATACCATTTTAAGGGCTGGTTGCGTCTGCAGCTGAGCTGTTACACGCTCCTTATAGTCATGATGACAATAAGATCATTTAACGGGGATTAAAAAAATATGATTTATAACTCATACGTAACTATGTACCAATTTATACATTTTCACCATGAACATACGAGGATAATTACCATGCGTTTTGTTTTCAACGAATTCAACGAATTTGTGTGTTTTGCTTAGCGGCTGTTTAAGCACTTAAAGCACTCACTGTATCACCAGTGCACTTAAAGCACTAACCGGATCACCAGTGCACTTAAAGCACTAACGCTCTTACACTTCACTTATTTTTGAGGCACTAAACACTACAATCTCACTTATAATATTAATGCTTATATAATTAGATGATACAATTGAAATTATATTTTATAATAGAGTAATTATATTGTTATTGGCTTTTCACGGTAAATGCGTCTGCTTTCCTACCTAAAATGGTTACTGTCGATATCATGCTAGGTTCCTCTCAAGCCCGGGCTCTTGATCCAAGGATTTGAGACTCCTCCCTTGGTTCGAACCTAAGTGCTTCCTATTCTGCAGACGCTGTACGACTCCCTACAGGTTTAGTGTTTCTCATAAGAATAATAATAATAATAATAATAATAATAATGAAAATTATTATAATAATAATGAAAATAATTATAATGAAAATAATAATAGTAATAATAATGAAAACAATAATAATAAAATAATAATGCAAATAAAAATACTACCATAGACTCGTATTTATTTATAACGTAAACATTCATAAAAAAAAATATTTTAAAACAAAATACATTTATAAAAAAAATTCTAATTATTCAGATATAAAAAAAAAACTTTCAGTGAAAATTATTTGCATAAGCATTCTCTTATTAATTAATATTTTTTATAACTAATAAAAAAATCCAATAATTACTTATAAGAAGATAAATAATCTTTGCATAGTGTCTAGTTAAATCCTAAGTTTGCCCTTGCATAGTGTCTAGTTAAATCCTAAGTTTGCCCTTGCATAGTGTCTAGTTAAATCCTAAGTTTGCCCTTGCATAGTGTCTAGTTAAATCCTAAGTTTGCCCTTGCATAGTGTCTAGTTAAATCCTAAGTTTGCCCTTGCATAGTGTCTAGTTTAATCCTAAGTTTGCCCTTGCATAGTGTCTAGTTAAATCCTAAGTTTGCCCTTGCATAGTGTCTAGTTAAATCTTAAGTTTTCCTTGCATAGTGTCTAGTTAAATCTTAAGTTTGCTAAGTGTAACTGGTGTTGATATGAGGTTATTGTGATGGTATTTACAGCTTCAGAGCGTAGCTTTATTACCGGGTATTTCACTGTCATGAATATGAAGTAGTAAACAGTCAGTAGGAGCAACAAAACAAGCGGGTGTAAACAGTCAGTAGGGACAGCAAGACAACAAGCGGGTGTAGACACGTCATGCACAGCAAACCTTGGTTTTAGACAATGTTTCTCTCAGAACTGAGCTTTATCTTGAGCGAAATGTCTAAAATGAAAGCTTGTTCTGCATTGTCTCGGAGCTGCCGTGCTCCACAAGTTACTGTGGATGAAAAAAAACCCAGAGGTATACATAAGGAACGAGATAGTGTGTAGTGGAATCAGACTTAACTATTTCGCCTGTCCATAAAAAATTTAATAAAACTGCAGTAAACAAAGACAGAAATAATTCTTTAATGATCTTAACAAAAGTTTTAAATAAAAAAAAACTCCGTTTGAGTCGTGTAAGCTTAAGTACTCTGGATAAACAAAAGCCCAAATTTCTTGCGCTTCTGCTTTCAGCTGGATATGTAATGTTATTGTTTCAAGAAGGATCAGTCTTCAAAGTTTTGAAATTACCTCGAGACATTTACATGTTTATGGTACAATGAGTCACACAAAATGGAGTCTTTAGCAACGATACATATTCTTTAACTATTCTGATTTCTTTCACTGCACAAACTTTGGTTGAACGGGAGTAATAATATAATATTAGTATAATAATATTAATAATCTTTATTTCTACAAGTACATGTACAAGATATACAGACCTAACTGACATCAATGACATACGACTATATAGAAAACCCCTTATTATGCTGAGCATTTCGGGCAAATTAGGTCAATTTTGTCCCAGGATGCGACCCACACCATTCCACTAACACCCAGGTACCCATTTTACTGATGGGTGAACATTAGACAGCAGGTGGGTTATGGAAATACGTCCTAATGTTTTCCAGCCGTGAGCATACGAAAAATATCTACATAGACTTGTATTCATAAAGTGAATTTTGATTATTGGAAATGTTATAGAGTATGTTTCACCCAACTCAGACTTGGGAATCAACATGTGGAACTTTTTCATCTACTGTGAGAACTTGAAACACTTTTTTCCATTATATTATAATATTATACAGACCTAAAAAAAAGTGACGTTTTAACAATGTCAAATGAATTTTTGCATAAAATTGCAATATGAATTTGTCATTAAAGGGCACATTATATATATATATATATATATATATATATATATATATATATATATATATATATATATATATATATATATATATATATATATATATATATATATAATGGTGTGAGGACGACGATTTGTATACATAACCAGGGACTCTGGATTTATATTTTAATGAGATTATATTTTTTTCTGCATATTAAAAAGTATTTTTGATTACATTAGTGTAAATTATATGTGAATACAGAATAGGTTTGAAAGGTGCAATGGCGTAACACGGGATATACTGCGCTTAGATTAAAAAAAAAAAAAATCTTACTGCGCAATACATTAGATGTGACATCATTATATTTTGCAAGACATTGAAGGTAACGCATATAATATATAATACTAACATAACGCGTCGTATTTTGTTGCACTAAATGTAACGTGTAATATAATGGATAAATAAAGTGTGACGAACACTTGTCAGGGCTTAATAATTACCAACATGAAGGCAGAAACACGGAAAATCCATTGGTCTGTATATTTCAGTTCCCTTTTGGGATCCTCTTCAGCAGAAATGAAGAGGATCCCAGAAGGGGGAATCGAAAGATACAGACCAATTAATCTCCTGAGTTTCTGTCACCATGTTGGTTACTGAGCATCCATATCCTGGGATCGATAACTTACATGGATGACAAGCGACACATTGTCGACCCAACAGAGTTTCTGAAGGAAAATGTGAGGTAAATTCTCAGTTTGAGACACACAGTAGTACATAACTTTTTAGTTTTTGTCTGTGGTGTTTACATCATATGGTTTAGTGCTTATCCTCACTTGTGTTTTATCGGAAGTAAATATATCCTGCCACCTGTTATCCTGGCTGGATATACCTGCGAGTTGGTTAATGATGAACCTATGGGCAGTAAGCATGTTGTCTCTTGGATAATAAAAAGCTATGTAGATAGACAACATGAACTCTTCTTATGTGGAAAAGAAGACACAAATGCAGTGTAATGCTATCCTTTACTGACTACGTTTCGCCCACATAGTGGACTTTATCAACTTACAAACAGATCAGATCTGTTTGTGACTTCATAAAGCCCACTGTGTGGGTGAAACGTAGTCAATAAATGATAGCATTACACTGTATTTGTGTCTACTTTTCCATAGCGTCGGTATTTTATACCATTTATCTCCACTCTTTATAAGTCATGAAGTGTCCCTCACCAGCAGGCAGCAATCCTGGGCTGACGTTTAAGCTTCAGTGTTTTTCTGTCTGCAGTGATTTAAGGAAATAGACGTCCTACTCTTTTTCTGTCACCTGCGACTACAGCAGTGGGCAAGCAGGCAGGCAGGCACGGAGGCAGCAGTGAGGCCGTGAGAGGCCAGCTGCTGCTGCCTTAGACAGTTCTTGCAGCTAGACATGGAGGTTCTCTCTCTCTGAATCTGGTCTTTCAGGGTGCTGCCCTGGTGCTACTGAAAGGCTCTAAATTCAGGGAATTGGATCTGCCCTTCCTTGAAACAAATTTGATTGCTTGTCATTCCGTAGGGGGTGAATGGCCCCTACGAAGTTAGTGCTCTCTGGGACTGCTATCCACGGCATGTCTGTAAACATTCCTGTTGTGGGTACATCTTCATATCCTTCATGCCTTGTATTCAGCATTGATAATCAAACTAAGACTAGTCTGAAGGCTTGGCTAATACTACCCATGAGTGATATACCTGTGCTGGGGAAGCTAGCACTTGTATTGGTCAGACTAATTGCTCTCAGGTATCTAATAGTGGTAAGTATTGTGTGAATTTTTATTCTCCCACAGCGAGTCTGTCCTTCATCTCCAGCTATTGGGATGATTTCTGTTGTGAGAAAAGCCTTATGGGACAAACGGTCTGCAAGTTTGTCTGTTTCTCTCTCTCTCTCTCTCTCTCTCTCTCTCTCTCTCTCTCTCTCTCTCTCTCTCTCTCTCTCTCTCTCTCGCTCTCTCGCTCTCTCGCTCTCAACCCGTGGAATATGGAAATACATAACATATCTGAGTCGAGGCAAGGTTGTATATTTCCACGTTTTACCTTGTGCGTTCATCTCGTATATTGCATTGCATCTGGATGAAAAAAGGTGAGACAGCATCCCAGTTTCTGCTGGGTGTATGTATCAGAGTTGGCGAGCGTGGCCCTTCCTTCCTTCCTTCCTTCTTTCCTTCCTTCAATTTCTAGACTAGTCAGCCAAGGCACCAGCAAGCGTTTGCCTTCTGTGTTTGCTTTATAGCATTAGGTTCAGTTTCTTTACTCTCTTCTCAAAGTTCATCTCACTCAGCTGAAAGACGAGTATTGTTGCAAGCTTTCTTGACTTTCTGAATGTGCTTGACCAGGTATGGACTCCATGTTGGTGTTTCAACTTCCGTGATACGAAGATGAAACACCAACATGAAGATGAAACACCAACATGAAGATGAAACAACAGCTTGGGAGAAAATGAAACAACAGTATGAGTGTAAAAAAAGGCTCTTATCAGAGATTAAAGCTTTCTTACAGTCAAGGAATGGCCAGTCTGATCTGTGACTTACACCGTCGGGAAAACGATTGAAACTTGCTGATGTTTAAATATATGTCAATTCTTTTTTTTCAATCAGGCGCGAGGCCTAATCGTGGACCGTACCGAGGGGGCGTTGACACCCGGAACACCCTCCGGTTGCTGCACACACACACACACACACACACACACACACACACACACACACACACACACACACACACACACACACAAACCGGGTTCAATTCCCGGTGGGGCAGAAACATTTCGAAGTGTTTCCTTACATACACATACACACACACATATATACAACAGGCCTAGTGTCTAATTGACATGTGCCTAGGACAAAATGGTAACTAACACACACACACACACAGACCACTCTCTCTTTTTACACAGGGTTTTGCAAGATTAGGTTTAAGGTTCGTAACTTTATTTACAAGCTTAGAGCTGTTACCTACATAATCTCATTTCTCTCTCTTTCACACACACACACACACACACACACACACACACACACACTGACTCTTGGTGCATGAGAATCCCGGTACAGTAATATCCACCATTCATTTTGACACTATAACCTCACATCTAACTCCAGTGAGACACGTAAGTGAGGAATTATGTCACTTTATAATACTCTGCTTTGTGTAATGTCCTGCAGCCGTGTTAATTAAGTTTTGAAAGTGTCACGCTACCTGCATAGCAACTTCAAGTGAGTGTCGGGCGTGGAATCACTAGGTGGTTGTGGCCACGATAAAATATGACTTGTGTTTAGCTAGGTTGAAACTAGAAGTGCTCTTGATGTGTGAGGTGAGTGTGGCCATATAGAAGTGTGAGGAGAGTGTGGCCATATAGAAGTGTGAGGAGAGTGTTAGGAAGGTGAAGCGAGAGGATAATACCAAGGTCGGAAAATGAGGAGATTGTGACCAGGCACACTTCCGGGATAGATGGGGAGGTACGCTTTTTCAATGATCAAATTGCTTCTTATGTGACCAGATCCCTTTGTGTCTTTACCCCAGATCGCGACTACTGGTACGCCCAAGCAAAGAGTCATCTCGAAGATGTCCTTGGCGCAAGACGAGCATCTCAGGGCTACGCCAAGAATGTCATCCTCTTCGTGGGTGATGGCATGGGCGTCTCCACCGTCACCGCCGGCCGCATCCTCAAGGGTCAGCGTGAAGGACAGAGCGGTGAGGAGTACCGTCTCTCCTTCGAGAAGTTCCCGTACGTCGCTCTAGCTAAGGTAAGACTCACTACAGTTTTATTGTATTTGTACGAAGTTCTAAATCCATGTACCTTCTGTCATAGCCAGAGGTCGGAGGTTCGAACCTCCCGTCTTACATATATTGTGAACCCGTGTGGGTTATTCAACGCTAGGAGTGGTGGAGGCTAGATTCTATCCCTCCCCCCGTATAACGAGACAGAAACACATGTCTCGCAGCCACTAAACTGGAGAATATCTTGACACGAGTAACATAAGGATGGATAAAATACAAGAAACTGGGTAACACGGAAGGCAAGATCACTGGGTGGAGAAAATGGTCGAGGCTGTTTCTAGCTTTACCTGAACCAGTGGCTAGCTTTACTTGAACCAATAGCCAGCTTTACCTGAACCAATAGCCAGCTTTACCCGAACCAATAGCCAGCTTTACCTGAACCAATAGCCAGCTTTACCTGAACCAACAGCCAGCTTTACCTGAACCAATAGCCAGCTTTACCTGAACCAATAGCCAGCTTTACCTGAACCAATAGCCAGCTTTACCCGAACCAATAGCCAGCTTTACCTGAACCAATAGCCAGCTTTACCTGAACCAATAGCCAGCTTTACCTGAACCAACAGCCAGCTTTACCTGAACCAACAGCCAGCTTTACCTGAACCAATAGGCAGCTTCACCTGAATCAATAGTCAGCTTTACCTGAACCAACAGCCAGCTTTACCTGAACCAACAGCCAGCTTTACCTGAACCAACAGCCAGCTTTACCTGAACCAATAGTTAGCTTCACCTGAATCAATAGCCAGCTTTACCTGAACCAACAGCCAGCTTTACCTGAACCAACAGCCAGCTTTACCTGAACCAATAGCCAGCTTCACCTGCATCAATAGTCAGCTTTACCTGAACCAACAGTCAGCTTTACCTGAACCAATGGGCAAGATTAGAGGATGAATACCAGAGAGATGAAGAATTTTTTTTTTTTATATATCTCCCACAACTAGGATTGCGTGTTAGACGTCACCCTAACTGAACAACACGAGAACACCTTTGGTTCTTTCATACACCTCCAGTGTAATGTTTATATGAACGTTCAACAAGAGCACACACATCAGGTGTGAAAGGTCACAGTAATAAGAGTCTGGGATGAATCATTGTTGAAGTGTTTTGAGAGGAATTCTGCGCGAGAAATTATATTACACTGATAAATCATAACCTGCGTCTTAAACAAAGCTGAGATACCTGGCAAGGAAATGGGGAAGAAGTTTAGACTAAAAAGAACTATTTGTAACGAGAATCACCAGGGAAATTCATGAGGGATTTCCCGATCTAGAACACACAGCAGAAATCATTAACTAGTCACACACTAACACACGAAGGTAAGGGAGCCAGTGTGTTAATGTGTGACTAATTATTGATCCAAGTCAGACCGAAAGTTCCTTATGTTTATTTCGATGTATGTCACACACCCATATATGCATGCTTCCCGACTATGACAAGGAAGCCCACCAGTGTTGTGAAGCGATGTGGTACACTCGTGAATCATCATTGACAGACTTACCTTCATAACTGGTTGCTACGGCTCTCACCGTCTCTTGTGCTGGCATTCGCCTCATCCTACATTGCTGTAAATACTGTACATAGGCTATACATATATTGTAAAAACCAGCTTGTTTTGGTGAAGGAAATACAATAATTTACTCTGCTGCCTTGTTGCTTGTTCCTAAGTGGTTATCCTGCTACAGCATTTACAGTATTCACAGCAAATAGTCTGTGTTCATAGTATGTTATTTGTATATATGAATACTAGTCAAGAAATCTGATTGTTGACAGAGAAATGAACCCTTGAGTAATGCTTACCAACAAAACATCACCACCTCTACACACACAGGTCACTGCTCTTATCTATATATATAAAAAAAACAAAGCTTTTCCCTTGAGGAAAATCTAAAATTGAGTCTTGACCAGGAAAACAGTTAGGCTGTAATGGAGTGGGTGTTGCCCATCCATCAATAAGGCTTCAGTAAGCACTCGAGGTGGCCACAACAATCTTGGCCACTCTTTTAAGCAAGTTTTATACCCTCTCAAAGTAGTTGCAACGGGAATTTTGGCCCAGTTTGGATCCATTTTTCTAACGAATAGCTGAAACTGTCAGCAAAAACGTTCGCAAGTTTGTAAAATTACAGCGGAAACTGGAGGTCTTGTGGTTGGAACTGGTTGTTTGGTAGACCCTGGTGGGCGGTGACTGGTGCGTGACTGCCGCTGTGACGGTGGTGACCACGGTTATGTGACGGTGATGTTGACCATTGTTATGTGACGGTGATGTTAACCACTGTTATGAGACGGTGATGTTGACCACTGTTATGTGACATGATCACTGTTATGAGACGGTGATGTTGACCACTGTTATGTGACGGTGATGATGATCACTGTTATGAGACGGTGATGTTGACCATTGTTATGTGACGGTGATGTTGACCACTGTTATGAGACGGTGATGTTGACCACTGTTATGTGACGGTGATGATGATCACTGTTATGAGACGGTGAGTGACCATGATGACCACTGTTATGAGACGGTGATGTTGACCACTGTTATGTGACGGTGATGATGATCACTGTTATGTGACGGTGATGATGATCACTGTTATGAGACGGTGATGTTGACCACTGTTATGAGACGGTGATGATGATCACTTATGTGACGGTGATCACGACAATGAACATAATTAGAGTGAACCCACCATTAAGATCACGATGATGAACACTCAAAAATGAGAACATGATGAGGAACACTCATCAGTGAACAGATAAGGCAAACTTAACACAAACTTTCCAGCTTGTATAACTATATGTCAAAGGTGATTCAATGACTACTATTACTACTACTACTACTACTATTACTACTACTACTACTTACTATTACTACTACTACTACTACTCTATTACTACTACTACTCTATTCTATTACTCTACTACTATTACTACTACTACTACTCTGACTATTACTACTACTCTACTATTACTATTCTACTACTACTATTACTATTACTACTACTCTACTACTCTACTACTACTCTACTCTACTTACTACTACTCTACTATTCTACTCTACTATTGCTACTCTGCTACTATTCTACTACTACTATTACTCTACTCTACCACTCTCATTACTACTACTATTACTACTACTACTACTACTATTGCTACTCTACTACCATCTACTATTACTCTACTATTACTCTACTACTATTACTACTACTACTACTACTACTATTACTCTATTATTACTACTTTTATTATTACTACTACTACTATTACAATTATTACTACTACTACTATTACTACTACTACTATTCTGCTACTACTATTACTGCTACTACTACTATTACTACTACTACTATTACTACTACTACTACTATTACTACTACTACTACTACTATTACTACTACTACTATTACTACTACTATTACTACTATTATTACTACTTTTATTATTACTACTACTACTATTACAATTATTACTACTACTACTATTACTAATACTACTATTACTGCTACTACTACTACTATTACTACTACTACTACTATTACTACTACTACTATACTACTACTACTATTACTACTACTACTACTATTACTACTACTATTATTACTACTACTACTATTACTACTACTATTACTGCTACTACTACTACTATTACTACTACTACTATTACTACTACTACTATTACTACTACTACTACTATTACTACTACTACTATTACTACTACTATTACTACTACTATTACTACTACTACTATTACTACTACTATTACTACTACTACTATTACTACTATTACTATTACTACTACTACTACTACTATTTTCTTCCGCCGCCCTTTTATTGTCTTCGGACCTTCTCTAACTTTCTCACCCCAGTTGTGACTTGACAATGGTCCATCGCAGACAGAAACGTCGTTATAAGCTGCTTCTCCGAAGTGCGAGTCTTCGGTGAATAAAAACACTCGTAATTTTTATTACGGTGACGGAACTTGTACGATACAGCAAGAGAAATGTTGATCACCTTTTTGTTGCAAGCAAAGACGTAGGTCGCTGTTGTTGATAATGTATCAGGGAATATGGTCTGACTTACACACGTTGCAGAATGGGCGAAACAAGCTTTTGTTGGAGGCATTGTTTCGCTCATTGTCGAGTTTGATGAGATATCCTACACACGTTGCAGAATAGGCGAAACAAGCTTTTGCTTGGACAGTGTTTCGCTCATTGTCCAGTCTGGTGAGATCTGTACAACGGTATGGTGTTAGAATTTAAAGTCTCTGCAACTTGTGTGGGTGTTGCCTGCAAACACACTGTATATGTGAGTTAAACACTTGGGTACCTTTATTGTGGAAACGTTTCGCCACATTCATATTGGACTGATAAAGCCAATGTGTGTCGAAACATTTCCATAATAAAGATACACGTCTAATTTATCATGCACATACATTAAGAAAACGTTTCTCCACGAGTGATTCTACAGCCTTGAAGAAGCCATTACGGGGCGAAACGTTTCCAAATACTTGTGTGGTAATTATTTATGCTTGTCGACAGTAAGGCATTGCATCCAGTTTACTGTCAACATCATGAGTGGTTTTCACTTTGCACAGATTGAACAGGTAAACCTTTGCAAACTCATCACCCCCGGCGTCAGCCTTGCTAGTCCAGGTATCTACAAAATGGCTGAAGGATGATAAATTGTAAATATATTCATGGAACCTCAAGCCCAAAATATCAAAGGAAGTAGTCGTGTCAGGCCGAGCGTGGATGCTGCAAGAATGTTACTCACAACGATAGTTATCGTGAGGAGTAGATGATTCACTGTGTATGAAAGAGAGAGAGAGAGAGAGAGAGAGAGAGAGAGAGAGCAGCAAATGTTTGGATCTCAAACTCCGCAAGTCATACAAAAAAAATAACAAACACACACACACAAAACGGAGTTTGGTTGGTAGGCCGCTGTGATTTATCTACCGGTGTCATACAGACGGAAAAACAGCAAGTGTGTTTTGATTTACTTCCCGTTCCTTTGGTCTCGGCGTATATTTTCTGGGATTCATTTTATGAAAAATGGCGCAGAACAGATTGAACAATTGTCATCGCTGATTTGTGTATGTCTTTACCCAGTTATACTTCTAGATCTACATTCCCATGATACTGTTATTTATATATATATATATATATATATATATATATATATATATATATATATATATATATATATATATATATATATATATATATATATATATATATTTTACGAAGAAAAACGCTAATGTTAAGATATGGTTTGACTTTAGTGGGTCCTGTTTGGCGTGGGTCAGTGTGTCTTCTTCAGCGAGTGCATCATTCAAGGGTTCACCTGACCTGGTCGCATATATGTGAACTTCCTTCCAAGTCATTTAACACCGCCTGAGGAGGGTCCCAAGCAGACTGGAAATATTTGCGATTTTTCTGTCCTATTGAATGTGGTTTATTCGTATATTTACTCATAGAGTCAGGACAGTGTATGTCTCTCTCTCTCTCTCTCTCTCTCTCTCTCTATATATATATATATATATATATATATATATATATATATATATATATATGACATTGCGGACGTCTCCCACCCACCGAGGTAGTGACAATATAACATTGCTGACACACTCCAGCAGCTCATCAAATCATAAAGACCACCCGTCTCCACTCATCTATCTAACTATCTAACATCTATCACTATCTAACACGCTCACACAAGACCGTTGCATGTCCAGGTCCGTAGCTTGGGGCTTGGACTTGTATATAAGTCTGCGGCTGTCTCCCGAGAAGCCTGTGCTCACCCAGTGAGCCAGGCTGGTTACAAAAGAGAGGCAACACTCTTTTTTTGAGGTCGTGTTAGTAAGGGCCACCACCTGCGACCACACGAGTGATAGTTGTATAGGGTTTTGATATTTTAGGAGACGATCTGCGTCAAGCAAGCTTAATTTCCGGCCTAAAATATATTTTTATAGGACATTATCAACAAAGTTTCTAGATGAATCCTAAAATGTTGAAAGTGTTTCAGAATGTTGCTATAGCATACTGTGAAGTGAATGTTGCATCAGTCCTATAATTTCCCTTGAAATATATGCATTAGTTCTATATTACCCGGTGGAATACATGCAGCAAAATATAATATTACTGCAGGGTTATATGTTGCAAGGGGATCATTTAAGTATCTCGCGGACGTCTTCTTAAAGCACTTCTCAAAGGGATTAGGAAACCCGGCTGTGCATCAGTAATCACAAAATATTTACTAGTCTGCCACCATTTTAAACAGCATTTACACGTAAAACTCTTGGCTGACACATATTACAACTGTGTTTGCTTCGTCGCTCCATGGAACTGATGTGGCATTAGTTTGTAGTCCTCAGATGGTCATGTTTTAGTGTGTTGTTTAATATTCCAATAGCTTATTGGAAATGATCTGCCCACCTCACACTACTGTAGTGACCAGCCCACCTCACACTACTGTAGTGACCAGCCCACCTCACACTACTGTAGTGACCAGCCCACCTCACACTACTGTAGTGACCAGCCCACCTCACACTACTGTAGTGACCAGCCCACCTCACACTACTGTAGTGACCAGCCCACTCACACTACTGTAGTGACCAGCCCACCTCACACTACTGTAGTGACCAGCCCACCTCACACTACTGTAGTGACCAGCACACCTCACACTACTGTAGTGACCTACCCACTTCACACTACTGTAGTGACCTGCCCACCTCACACTACTGTAGTGACCAGCACACCTCACAATACTGTAGTGACCAGCCCACCTCACACTACTGTAGTGATCAGCACACCTCACACTACTGTAGTGACCTCACCCTACTTCCACACTACTGTAGTGACCAGCCCACTCACACTACTGTAGTGACCTGCCCACCTCACACTACTGTAGTGACCAGCCCACCTCACACTACTGTAGTGACCTGCCCACCTCACACTACTGTAGTGACCAGCACACCTCACACTACTGCAGTGACCAGCACACCTCACACTACTGCAGTGACCAGCACACCTCACACTACTGCAGTGACCAGCACACCTCACACTACTGTAGTGACCTGCCCACCTCACACTACTGTAGTGACCAGCCCACCTCACACTACTGTAGTGACCTGCCCACCTCACACTACTGTAGTGACCAGCACACCTCACACTACTGCAGTGACCAGCACACCTCACACTACTGTAGTGACCTGCCCACCTCACACTACTGTAGTGACCAGCCCACCTCACACTACTGTAGTGACCAGCCCACCTCACACTACTGTAGTGACCAGCACACCTCACACTACTGTAGTGACCAGCACACCTCACACTACTGTAGTGACCAGAACACCTCACACTACTGTAGTGACCAGCACACCTCACACTACTGCAGTGACCAGCACACCTCACACTACTGTAGTGACCAGCCCACCTCACACTACTGTAGTGACCAGCACACCTCACACTACTGTAGTGACCAGCACACCTCACACTACTGTAG
>WNWK01005448.1:95000-120794 GCA_009830355.1 Cherax destructor
GCATTTCTTTTTTTTTTTTTTTTTTTTTTTTTTTTTTTTTTTTTTTTTTTTTTTTTTTTGGGGGGGGGGGGGGGGGGGGGGGGGGGGGGGGGGGGGGGGGGGGGGGGGGGGGGGGGGGTGTGTGTGTGTGCCCTCCGTGTCCTAGTGGCAAAGCTTTCGCTTCACACGGTGAGAGTCCGGGTTCGATTCCCGGCGAAGGGATGGAAACATCGGACGTGTTTCCTTACACCGGTTGTCTATGTTCACCCATCAGTAAAATGGTTACCTGGGTGTTAGTCGACTGGTGTGGGTCGCATCCTGGGACAAAACTGACCTAATTTCCCCGAAATGCTCTGCATAACAAGCGGCTTTCTATATAGTAGTATGTCACTGATGTCAGCTAGGCCTGTATACCCTGTACACGTACTTGTAGTAAATAAAGGTATTATTAATATTTTATATTATTATAATATAAAAATATTCTTATGAACATAGGGGTAGGTAAAGACAGGCTAACAAGCGGTTAGCGGCAATTTCTGGTAATTCTTGAGTTGTAATTGGCCCGAGATGTCATCCAAGGTTTCTGGTTGGGCCAGAAGTTGCGTAGATGGGCAGGGCAGTCCAGCTCAGGAACACCTCTCAGTAAACAAGAAGTATCTTGGTGTTCTTGCTGTTCTCAGTGCTAGTGGCTTGTGTCGGCTCAGTAACTCGTCAGTTTAAGTGGCAGTGTGAGTGTTGACACTTTGTGGAACTTAGAAAAGGAAGTGGACATGCGTTTAAAATATGTTAGAAGATTTATTTTATTATATATATATCTTTCAGTCCATACGTTACTGAAATATTTTAGAAAACAAGCTTCATAAAACGTACTTTACAAAAATTGCGCTATAAAACGTACTTTACAGAACTTGTGTTATAAAATGTACTTTACAGAACTTGCGTTGTAAAACGTACTTTACAGAACTTGCGTTGTAAAACGTACTTGAGAAAACTTGCTGTATAAAACGTACTTTAGAAAAACATACGTTATAAAATCTACGTTTAACCTTTGCTTTCAAAACGTGTGTTCGTGTGTTAGGCTTACGTTGTAAACAGGTGGAAAACCTACTGTATATACATTGTAAAGCAGTGTTTGAAAAGATACATATGAAGACATTGATGAATGTGTAAACATAAATTGATGTATTGAAAGAGTGGAAAAGCCAGGTGCCAGAATGAAAGTTCTCATCTGAATTTTGAAGTTGATTCACATGTCGCTGCCTGAGACTGAAGGTAAGGATGTCTTCACTGTATGTGTGTGTGTGTGTCTGTGTGTGTGTGTACTCACCTATATGTGGTTGCAGGGGTCGAGTCACAGGACCTGGCTCCGCCTCGTCGCTGGTCGCTACTAGGTCCACACTCTCCCTGCTTCAAGAGCTTTATGGATCCTACCGCCACTATCTCACTCTCCAGATTGTTGCACTTCCTGACAACTCTAAGGCTTAAGACATACTTCCAAACATCCCTATGACTCAGATGAGTTTTCAATTTCCAATTGTGCCCTGTTGCTCTTATTTCCCATCTCTGAAACATTCTGCCCCTGTTCACCTTGTCAGTTTCTAAGTATTTTGTACGTCATTATCATATCCCCCCTAGTCCTCCTGTCTTCCAGTGTCATCAGGTTGAATTCTCTTAACCTCCCGCTGTATGACCCTTGTAGGTTTAGCGCTTCTTTTTTTATTATAATGTAGCTCAATCCCATCAGATCTAAGACTAGTTTTGCTGCAAACCATTGCACCTTTTCTAGTTTTTGTATATGCATGATCAGGTGAGGGCTGCATGTTGGTGCTGCATACTCCGTGATTGTTCTAACATATGTCCTGAAGAGAATCCTAAAATACTCTTCAGCATTATTACTTGGTGTTTTACAATTATCTTCCTCATGTTACTGTGTAATGGTTTCGTCTCTAATTTGACTTTCGTCGCTGTGTTATTCTAAAATTAACGTCCGATTTCTCTTCTCGTCCTTGCATGTTCATTGTTTGTAGTGCTGCTTGCCTTTGTTCTGTGCCGTCACATGTGTTCTGTACTTTCCATGTTATTTTGTGTCTTTCCTTTGCCTCTGCAGCTGTGAATAACCCAGGGGCTTCCTCCCTCGGGTTGTACACTCCTTGAGGTCTTTCCCCTCCGACAAACTTCTCCTGTGAGGTACAAACATTTCACACCTCCTGTGAGGTACAAACATTGTCACACCTCCGTGAGTAGAGGTACAAACATTGTCACACCTCCTGTGAGGTACAAACATTGTCACACCTCCTGTGAGGTACAAACATTTCACACTCCTGTAGTACAAACATTAATGTTGCCTCCAGGCACTTTCTAGCGAGGCTCTCCATCTCGTGTGTGTGGAGAGAGAGAGAGAGAGAGAGAGAGAGAGAGAGAGAGAGAGAGAGAGAGAGACGAGAGACGCAGACGCAGACAGAGACAGACGAAGGAGCGAAGGCGAGGCGCTAAGATATTGGGGACGAAGTAAAGCAGGAAGGTTCATATTCTCTACCTCTCTGATTTTAATTTCTAATTCGACACTTGCAGCTGTGCAGTAATTTTCCATAAAAGTGCACTTTCTAAAGGTAATCCTTGCTGCCAGCAGGAATGAATTCCATTGAAGACTTGCTCAATCTCTAATTCATAAGCATTTACAATCTTAAGCTTAATTACTAAGTTCGAAGCCCTTTTTATTTTCTACGATAAATGTCTCAGTTGAAGTTTGTCTTCACGTGCAATCAGCCAGTGTGTGTGTGTGTGTGTGTGTGTGTGTGTGTTTCATAAATGCGTATGTCGTTAAAAATAACTGAAATGTTAATCGTTGGCGATGCTTTGGTGTGCATTGGAAATGTGGCTCTGGATATTAACGCTGGAGATTGGTCCTGATTTTCATATCCACACGCATTACTTCCCTCTCACCCCGAGGTTTTATTGTCGCACGAGGCGGCTGCTCGCGTCGTTCACGGAACCTTGTTGGACAAAAGATAAAATTGATCCGAAAGATAAGTTTTTTCGTTATCACTTTTCCAGACTTCCATTGCTGTTAACTCCTGATCTTACGCTTAAAGCAATTCTCTGAGGATCTGCTCTCTGGACATGTGTGTATTCACTTATCTGTGGTTGCAGGGGTCGGGTCACAGCTTCTGTGTATGCATGAATGAGAGACTTCCTATTTGTAACTACAAGAGCAGACCTATGTTTATCTTGTTCCGTCTTCATTATTTTTTCTTCATAATATCAATTTTATGTCCAATGGTTGAAACACTACTATAATACTATTTAATTTAATTGATCTTCTACTCTATCAGATGATTATTTTAATATCTTTCGCTCTACTTTTCGGTCATATCTATTATCTATTGTCCCTGTTGTAGGTACTAAAAAATCTTTATATAATTTCATGAAAAAAACATACCACGGGTGGGGTTCGAACCCGCGGTCAGAGTCTCAAAACTCCAGACCGTCGCGTAAGCCACTGGGCCGCTGTGACCCAGTGTATGGTTTGTTTGCAATAGTGTCATTATAATTTCATGAACTTTTATAACCTTGCATGTTGTTTTCATGTCTCATCTTTTTCCTGATATCGGTCAGAGACTTTGGACTTTTTTCTAGGTTATCCATATGTTGACAATGGTCCAGGAGGGACCGAAACGTCGTGTTGAGGTTTCTCTAAATGCGGGCGTTTTGTGAAACGCACATAGGGGAACGAAACTTCGGACGATGTTTCGGTCCAATTTGGACCACTTACAAAGTCACACTAAAACAACAGAGTGGGGGCCGGTATATATAGGCGAGGACAGCGATGGGACTAAGACATGAAGTAGTAGTGGTAAGACGGGTACTAGAAGTAGTAGTAGTAGAAAGTAGGGAGAGTAAAGTAGCACAAGAGATGGGAAGGGGAGTGAAGGGTGAAGGTAGGCAAAAGTAACAGTAGCAATGGTAGTAGTAATGGAGTGGTATTGTTCCAGTCACGGTATTGTGCCTTTTTGTTCTTATCTAAGCTCGTTCTCTAAAAGAGTACTGAGAACTCGTGCTTGTGGTATTTTGTTCTATATGGAGAGTTACATGACTCAACTCGGGATTGTGCGGGCATGTTTTCAATTTCTTTTTCGAATTCCGGAAGATTTGCCCTTATATCAGGGTATATTATTTATAGAGTAGCCAGAGGTACAAATCTATTTTAACCCATAAGTCCTCTGTTGCTCTTTTCTTGTCATCGGTGTAGGAACTTCCAGCGAGCAGTCTAAGTCTAGAGGTGGTGTTTTGACTTGGATTTTGCATATGGGTAGGAGTGTCTGAGTTTTATGCAATTTTCTGAGTAGATTTGTGTTCCTTTTGTGTTTTTTCCGACTGTTATGAAGGCTTTAGCTTTCTGATCTGCTTCGGTAATCTCTCGGTGTCGCATATTGGCAAGTACATAAGAACATAAGAAAGGAGGAACACTGCAGCTGGCCTGTTGGCCCATACTAGGCAGGTCCTTCACAATCCATCCCACTAATAGAATATTTGTTCAACCCAATTCGAATGCTAAATTGGTGTGGAGAAATGGTATAGAGCGCTCACACGATGTACAAAAGGTACACACAGTATAATGAGATCTTGTAGTGACAGTAGGCACAAGCGACTTTGTAAAAGCTAACTTGGTGCGCGAAACGGATCTCATTAATTTGCATTTGTGTGTTTCCAAGACGCAGATGTAGCATTAGGTACATTAATAATGGAAACATTTCTCTCATTGGGAGCTAATCATTGAACTGACAGAAGCTCACATGGAGCGAAATGTTCCCCTAATAAGAGGTTCCAATGCCGCATTTATTTGCAAACTTATAACGAATCGAACGAGGTTCTTTCATTTGTACCCTGAAGGCACAGTCCAGGTATCCGCTTTGAGAAAAATATTCTTATATAGCCACTTCTATGTACCACACCAATGGAAATAAGTAATTTTGTCTGACTTTTTTTGATTATCTTAGGTAATCTACACATATAATGCTATGTATGATAATATATGTAACTATCTGAATAAACTTGTAACATTTTTATAAAGAATCGAAGGTATCCACTGACAGATATCGACGTAAAGCATATAACAGGAATAGACCCGAAATTGACGGCATTCTCCGACGAGGCTGCCTGCGGAATACAGCTAAATTAACGACGAATCTCCTCTGAAGAAGATCGTCAAAGCGGTAGCTGAGGCGGTGGACCCCCTGGCAGGTGAGCTAAGACGCTGTAGGTAAGGCGCCTCCACGACTCACTTCAACCTCGCCAGCGCCCGAGGCGCCTCGTAATCTCCTTCATATACGCAGAATATTACCAGCAAAGACATGCCAAACTGCCTAAGCTTTCATTATAATAATGTTTTCGTGAATGTTTATTATAATTATGATTATAGCAACGTTTCGTAAAGGTTTATTTTTGTTATTATTGTACCGTTTCGTAAATGTTTATTTTAATTAATATTGTAATGTTTCGTAAAGGTTTATTATTATTAATGATTATTATAACATTTCGTAAAGGTTTAATATTAATATTATTATAACGTTTCGTAAAAGTTTATTTATTATTATTATTATTATGTATCCCCGAAGGAGTGCCTTTAGATGGTTGCTAGAATTGTTTTGTTTTCCTTGTTTTTTTCCTTTGTTCCTTCTTGGTTTGTAACAGAAAACGCCTCATCAGCTCGGCTTGAAATTTCCTGTTATTATTATTATCATTTGTAGCTCTAAACCCTTAATGATTATACAGCGCCTGTGGGGGGGGGAGACATACAGGCTTACCTCGGGGAATTGGAGCAGAGATCCAATTCCCTAGATCAAGAGCACCTCACCATCATCAATGAACCTTCCTCGAGGGGTTGAAATTTGCCGTATTGATGCAATGTAGGTAGGGAAAGATTTATCCAGCAGATGGCATGTGAAGGTGCCCCTCTGGTTCAGTCACAAGAAAGCCTCTTGGGATCGGTTTCAAACCTTCATTACTTCTGTATCCAACCTAGAAAAAAGTTTGCGTTCTTATTGATGTGTATAAAGTACCAGTTTCCCAATTTTACTATTAAAATGGGCTTTAAAATTTAAGTGATGGTGATCTTTGCTCAAAGGAAGGGCGCATCGTTTTTTTTTTTTTTTGTATTTAGATTTAATCTGGCAATGTTGTTTCAATGCAGTATCTGGAGAATGCCTCTTGTGATTGTCTTCAAACCCAAAACGCTGATATGTCTTAATGAGACCAATTTTTAATGAATTCGAGGTGCTTTGCCACCAATTTCCCAATTTTGTTGACACTGTCAAAATTGCAGCAGTAGTTTTCATACGACGGTTCACGAATGCTTCATCCGATCTACTTCAAATTTGTAACGTCGATGCGTCTTAGAGGGAGTTTTACATTATTAGGCTGTGTAGGTGCCTATTAGCAGTTCCTCGCATGAAGAGCCTTTTGCCAAGATAAAGGCAAACATGCATGTGGGAAATGCACGGTACACGATAATTAATGCACGGTACACGGGAATTACTTTTGTTCACCCGAGTGTTCAGCAAAGATCACGTGTAAACACGTGTATACAATGTCGTAGCAATGACAGAATACAGTGTCGTCTTTCAGGGAAAAAAAGTATGAAAACAAAGACAGATTTACAGAGTAAACTTTCATTAGGACAACGTTTTACTTTCTCTTTATTTTTTAACTAGTCAAGATTTTTATGAAACCTTACCCAGAAATGTTTTCGCAATAGATGATTGTTTCAGTGTTGACAGGGTTTGTAGGATTTTCTTTTTTTTTTTTACAGGTAGGATTATCGGGTTTTTTTTCACATACATGAAGGGTAGTAGAAAAACACGATAAAGGAAGAAGAAAGGTAGGAGAAGTAGAGACTGGCAGAGGGGTAGAGCGCAGCGAACAATGGTTACAGACAAAAGCACGAGCAAACAAACGTGGCGCAGCGATTGCTTTGTCGTCTGCAGCAGCTGTTGTCTGGTTATGTTTGGTCTTGTGTCACTCCCCGACCTACCTTCCACGGACTCCTGCTGTTCAACTCGCACTTCAGGGCCCCTGCTGTTCAACCCATACTTCAGGGCCCCTGCTGTTCAACCCACACTTCAGTGGCCCCTGTTACCTGACCCCCAGTACCTCTAGGCTCGTCGTGTTCGACCCCTTCCTACCCTGATGGCTGTGAGAGCAGGTCCCAACCCGTGCTGGGGAAAATGATATATGACATCCACGCTGATGGTGTTGCCGCTTGATGGATATCTTACTCTAACGACCTATTTGCCCGCTTTTTTGACTCTCAGGAAGACGATAAAATTGTTTTTTAGAGTTACCCCAGCAGCGACGCCGGCTGCTAACTTGCCGAAGTTGAGCGCCCTGCCGGGCATTGAGCTGCCATCTGCCGAACAATGGGAAGAGTGTCTTGACCCACCGGCCCAGAGACTCGTAAAGTGCCTGTCACCTGTCACTTGCTCCTGGATGAACTGGGTCTTACTGCGAGCTGTGTCGTCTGGCAGTCATAGCCTCGTGAATTGCCTGCTGCCTCTCGCTGCATGCTGATGGTCTATCCTCTCCTTGTTTTCCTATGAACTGCTTCCTACCTTTCCGGTAATTTACTCGTTGCTTGCTGCTACACTTATGCCTCCCGCAATAAGCCTTTAACTTCTTGTTTCTCTCCTTTCGTCCGAAAACTGCTGATTTCTCACACCGTCTAAAGCTACTTGTCTCATTCCTGTTGTAAACTGCTTGTTTCTCACTCATTCCGTTCGTCGTAAACTGACTTCTTTCCCACTTCCTTGTTCATTATATTGGTTATGTTCGGTGTTCGTGAAGCATCCCTCCACCAGCCGTCTATTGTAATATCCTCTTAGTAATGCATTTATTAAAACACACACACACACTCGTATAATTTTTACAAAAACTGCTTACAACATATGTTAGGCCAAAAACTGGAATACGTAGCACCGTGTGGTGCCCACAGTGTTATCAGAGCAGAAATATGAGTTACGATGAAAGTCTGTTAACAGTAAAGATGCCCAGGGTGGCTGATACCAGGGAAAGAGGAGACATGATAGCAACATATAACATTATAAAAGTACGTGAAAAAAAATAATAGTCATTAGTAAAAGTGTCAACTTGGGGCCAGAGTAGTCACTTGAGAAAATGTGGAGCGGAAGGTATACAAAAAAATCTTGAGAGAGGAAGACCACTGGAATGAACTGAAAGAAGAAATAATAAGTGCTAAAGCCATTGGAATTATATAAAAATATGTGAAAAAAAAAAATACTGACGATGGAATACTACAAGCAAATCTCTGATCCTGTAGCTGAAAAAAAAGATAAGTGTTGTAACAAAAAAAGGCACAATACCGTGACTGGAACAATACACAACCCGGTCCAAGTGGGACCGAAACGTCGTCGTAAGCTCCTCTCTTCTATGTGCGGGTTGTGTGTATAAGTGTTGTAGTTACATAGTGTGGGTGTAGTTACAGTGTAGTTAGTGTGGGTGTAGTTACACAGTGTAGTTAGTGTGGGTGTAGCTGCACAGTGTAGTTACAGTGTAGTTACACAGTGTGGGTTTAGCTGCACAGTGTAGTTACACAGTGTGTGTAGCTGCACAGTGTAGTTACACAGTGTGGGTTTAGCTGCACAGTGTAGTTAGTGTGGGTGTAGCTACGCAGTGTAGTTAGTGTGGGTGTAGCTACGCAGTGTAGTTAGTGTGGGTGTAGTTACACAGTGTGGGTGTAGTTATAGTGTAGTTACAGTGTGGGTGTAGTTATAGTGTAGTTACACAGTGTGGGTGTAGTTATAGTGTAGTTACACAGTGTGGGTGTAGTTATAGTGTAGTTACACAGTGTGGGTGTAGTTATAGTGTAGTTACACAGTGTGGGTGTAGGTACACAGTGTGGGTGTAGACATTACACGTCCCTCGCCAACACCACCGCATCTGAGGAGAAGAAAAAAAAAGTAAGATTCCTGGAGATTTAATTTGAAAAAAAAAAAAAAACCTGGCTCAACATTTATATATTTTTGTCATATCTGGACCCACCCACCAGCACAACACATTATCTTCATCTTTCAACTTTTCCACCTATTTGAAATCGTAAATATATGTGTAAATTATATAATTAAAAGGGCACAGGTGCAACTGATGTGACATTTTATTGTGGCAACGTTTCGGTCTCCAGGAGCTTTGTCAAGCTTAACAAAAGCTCCTGGAGAGCGAGACGTTGCCAGAATATAATGTCACATTAATTGCACATGCGTCCTTTTTACCTAACATATTGTTGTTGATTCTACCATCATTACTAATAATAAAATTGATGGGAAATATCGGAAAAATAAATAAATCATCAATTTTGAGTATTCATATAATCTGTTTCATTAACTAAACTGTATTTCAAGGGAAAAAATCAATGTCAAAATCATAAAATTTTATATTTGAATATGTTGAATGATATTGCAGTCTTTTTGATAGCCCAGGTGTCTGCTTTATTCCTTCGTGCCAGTAGACATTGCAACAGTGTGAGTTTTAGATCAGCAGACATGATAGTATTTAGTGTGGACCAGCAGATATAATAGTGTTTGGGTCAGCAGACATGGTAATATTGTTATGTTAGGTCAGCGGACAATGTAGTATTGTTAGTTTGGGAGAGCAGACATCGTACTATTGTGTCAGCAGACACAGGGTAATTTTTGTTGCAAACTGGGACGAACATGTTCCATATTTTCACACACTATCTTGCAAAATAACCACAGGGGAGTTGAATGAGCTATCATTCAACTCCCCCTGTGGTTATTTTGCATCTTTCATCGCTCGTTCGCGATTATTTCATCCACTATTTTGTGGGATAGAGGGAGTAGTATCTTGGGGATGCTGGCTGGGGACGAACATATCCTCACACACTTTGTTATGGTCTCACCAGTATCTTGGGGCTGCTGGCTAGGGACAAGCATCCTCACATAAGCTGTCATGATCTCACCACCTGTATGTATACACATAATGGAGAATACATATAACTACATTGATGATACTCATCAGGGCACTTGTTCTTCCTGTACTGGTGTACCCTCATCTACAAACTTACGAGGCTGGCGAAATTACCTAGTGAAATACGGTGGCCATTCCCTGCTCGCATCAGCTCATTTTTGCATCTAAACTACTATAAGCACGTTGGTGATGCATAGAATGTAATGGCCGGGAGAGAAGGGAGGAGAGTATGAACACAAGACTGTGAGTTGATGAAGCTCCACACAGCGAAACGTTGTCCCAATTTGTGTCTTTGCTTTCATACTTATCGGCAAATATACCTAGTTGGGTGAATCTTATTGTAGCCAACTGGCCCAGTAGTTAACGCGTCGGTCTGGAGTTTTATGACTCTGACCGCGGGTTCTAGCTCCGACCGTGGTAGGGTTTGTTTGCAATCGTGTCATTACGATTTCGTGAGTCATAAATACTCAATTTCTTCCAAGAAAGTGTGAGGTAAACGTGTGTCGAGGTACCTAGCTCATTCACAATTAACCTGAAGGTTATTCAACCAGGAATGATCTAAACTGAAGGAGAGGAGTCAAGTTTTTTAATACACAGTCAGCGGTACAAGGCAGCTAAACTAATGGAACAAAAATAACTACACGAGTTAAAAAGGAAGGGGTAGTAACAAACTGGCAGTACATTAAAGGCTAAACTATAGCCACATAAACAATAAGACTCTAAAAACACCAAGAAAAAGGAGCAACAAAAAATAAGTCTCTCTCTCTGGGAAAAAGAGTTCAGGAAACGCTCCAGCGTTCCACAGTAAACAGTAAGGGATACATTAATCAAGAGTGTGGTACTCAGATGTAGATAGGGTTACCAGCATGAAATAGTGTTGGAGAGGTAAACCCTGATAGTTTAGATATTTTGGAGACTAAATTCTCAGGAATAGCAAATGTTATGTTTCCAGAGGGTACCACATACTGAGAAAGGGAAAGCAGAGGAGGAGGAGGAGCAGCAGCAGCAGCAGCAGCACCAATGGTCAGAAGCAAGTGGAGATTTAAGGATCTAGAAATCCTGGGAACAGAGAAACTCAGGGATTATACAGCAAATACTGTCGTGTCTGGAAAGACGACAGTAGAAGTGGCAGTGATTTATAAGCCGTAACCAGACAACAGGAAGTCGGTGATTCACATTTTGGAACAAACACACAGAAAGCAACGAGCAGTAAAGTTTTAAACTTAGTACGAGAAGATTTCAAGCTTAAGGAGATTAACTGAGAAAAACTTGCACCTCCATGAAGAACAAAACTTATAAAAGCAGTAGCACACAATATCCTGAGTCAACATGTGAGGGAGACGAGCCAGTGAGATTGTCTTCACAAGGTGGCAGCGATTGTGGGTCACTAAATTTTGAGCACCTTGTGGAAATGGCAGTGGGGACAGAAAGAGATAAATTGAATAACAGAAAATAGGACTACTGAAGGGGGTTATGATGGCATGAAGAATATATCTGAAAAGTGGAATTGGGGAAGAGAACTGGATGACAAAACTGTACAAGAATGAAGGAAGTCAGTGCGATAAAGTGAAGGAAAACTTGAGAAGCATGAAGAAAATAAGACAGTGAGAGGGAGCTCATGGGTCAATCAAGAATGCAGAGACGCCAAGGGGAGGTGCAAGACGGCTTGCAAGAAATATAAAACAAATCAAGCCCAAGAAAATAGGGAAATAAGCAGAAGAGTTAGACACGAATGTGCGAGAATAAGAATTGAGGTTGAAAGTCTGAAAATAACAAAGCATTAAAAGGCCAAACCTGAATCCAAGTTATCTCCACAACCACATAAAAACACAACTGTGAAGGACCAAGTGGTAAGTCTGGAGGAGGAAGGTGATGCAAACTGAAGTATACAAAGAACTTAACAAAATACTAAACCTTCACAGAAGAACTTGGCGAGCTACCAGAAGGCACTATAACCAAAACAGATTTATAAGTGCCAGAAAACATCAGCACAACAAAAGTGATGACCACTAAAGGAACTTGACAAAAGCAACGGGGCCGGGATACACATCTCCATGGGTGATGAGAGAGAGAACAGAACCACTGCCTGACCCAGTAGCAATGGTCTTCACCCAATTTCTCCATTTTTGGCAGCTGCAAAAAAAAAAAAAAAAAAAAAAAAGATAATGCAGCCCCATATATTAAAAAAAGAGGAACAGACAAAAGGCACCAAATTACAAGCCAGTATCTCTAATATACATAAACTGTATGAGAGGATTGTAAGGAAAAGGATAGAGGTATTGAAGAGAAGATTCTTAAGAGAAAAGCAACTTGGATTTAGGGAGTTCTAAGACAGAATCACAGAGATAAAACAAGAAAGCCAGGGTTCGATGGATTGCGTAGATTTAGCTGCAAGAACCTATCTGGTATGTTACCACACCAGAGATTAGTCTGGAAATTAGAGGCACTGGCAGGGTTAACAGGCAGAGTGCTGCAGTAGGTCAGGGAGTACCTGAATGTGAGAAGGCAGAGAGTAACAGTAATGTATGAAACACCAGCATGAGACAGAGTAACGAGTGGGGGTTCCACGGGGATCAGTATTAGTACCGTTACTGTTTGTAATAGTGAAGAGGCGGGGCCAGGATCTGTGAATCGACACCTGCAGCCATATATAGGCGAGTACATATAGGCGTGTACACACACACACACACACACAGTGGGGTTATTTATGCAGTTTCAAATTATCAAACAAATTGTTTGTATAATTATATGTATATTTTTTTCTGACTAGGTGCGAGCAGTACAGTCTTGCAGATTATTATTATTATTATTATTATTATTATTTTGATTATTGAATCTCTAAAGTCGTACGAGTATAGCACTCATGCTCGATCCAAGAAAGGGGAGGGGTTGTTGATGGAGCATGTGACTTGATGAAGGCCTCTGTGGGGGGGGGCGAAACGTTGTCAATAAAGGTTCTCATTATGCTGCATTTGTGAATCCATGAATAGATGAAGGTGTTGCAACACATTTCTGTTGTATGGAAAGAATAAGTCATTGTTGGGGCAACGTTTCGCTCTATGTAGAGCTTTATCAAGTCATGACCAATATAACCTCTACATATACAGCCTCCATAGAACTAGACGTTTCCCCTCCCCCATATAAGCCTGTTTAGATTTAGAAATGATATAGGGAAGTATTAATTTGGCAATAGATGATGGGCGGAAGAAACTACCAGGTAGTGTCAACGAGGCAAGAACTTTGTGTAGCTTTAAACATAGATTGGACGGGTACGTGAGTGGGTGCGAGTTGGACCTGCTTAGCATGGGCCTATAGGCCTACTACAGTGTTCCTTCGTTTTTATGTTGTGTGTTTTGTCTTCGTGTTTCTGGGCAGTACTCCACCCAAGAACCCTGGTTGTTACCAGGGTCATTTTGCTTTGTCCTTGGTAGCTGCAGAAGGAAAAAGAAATCAAACCACGGAACGGGTGGGGTTTGAACCTACGGCGAGTTAGTACGTAAGCCAGGAAAAGCAAA
Organism: Cherax destructor; assembly: GCA_009830355.1. Taxonomy (NCBI): domain Eukaryota; kingdom Metazoa; phylum Arthropoda; class Malacostraca; order Decapoda; family Parastacidae; genus Cherax; species Cherax destructor. Next base: position 108,491 of record WNWK01005448.1, read on the forward strand.
TGTTTACAGCAACTTTCTGGTTGCTTCGTCTTGTGTATATATAATGTACGTAGGAATATGTCCACCTGTATGTACGTATATGCTGGGATACATGAAAGTTTTCAGAATGTGAGATATCATGTGCGTGTTGGGTGTCTGACGGTGAGGACAACGGAGGAGGGTCTGTAATATACAGGAGTGGCAGCCTGCCTCTCCCAGACACGCAACCTCTAGCCTGGCCCACCCTCAAGGTGGGTACCTGGATGCTCTGCTAAAAGGTTATTCTCACTTTTCTTGGATAACACCTGATTGTCTCCTTTCCTCAGGCGATGTATGACGCCTATCGGCTTGAGCGATTCTCCATGGATTTGAAGGGTGTAAGGTAAATCAGGAACCATAGGGTATCGACACAAGTAACACCATTGCTCCTAATACCATTCACCGTGTACCTGACTCACGAAATCGTAATGTCATGATTGCAAACAAACCATACCACGGGTGGGGTTCGAACCGGCGGTCAGAGAGTCTCAAAACTCCAGACCGTCGCGTAAGCCACTGGGCCAGCTAGCTTCAATAAGATCCACCCGTGGTATGGTTTCACCATGTACCTGTTTACTCTGTGTGTGTGTGTGTGTGTGTGTGTGTGTGTGTGTGTGTGTGTGTGTGTGTGTGTAAACATCTCAATAAAATGTCATTAACCGCATAGTGTCATTAACACAAGGGTTATCAAGAATAAGAAATAATGGTAGTCATTCGATGTTTGTAAATCCTTCCTCTTCAAGAACTCTCATGACAAACTGCATAGTTCATAATTTCTAAAGCAAACTATTCTTGTTCAAAGCAAATCCACGTTGGGGGTTCAGCGGGAGGAAAAGCGAGACGTAAGCTGGTGAATCGTTAAAAGGCGATATTTTAGGAAATCCGGTATTTTCTGTACGTCACAATCGCATTTCTGGCTAATCTGAGTAAGGAAGAGCAAATATAAACAACTTTTCGGGCTTCCTATAGACTCGCTTCTTTGGGTATGTGTATAATGTTTGTCAGAAAACAGGGCAAATGTTTCTTAGTTATATGATGACCCGCTGCTGAAGATTTTGGTTATGTGACTGAAGCCTTCCACTGGTTTACCTGTCTACCCCTTTAAAAATTATGGTTCACTAATTTGTGTCGTCCTAGCAAGTTTATATATGAAGGACCTTGAATCCAGTCGGTACCTGGATGATATTTCCCAAAAGTTCCCAAAAGTCTTTAAGTGTATTTTGTTCTTATGAACAAGTTGAAGACACATGTGCAACATCTGGGTATTATACACATGTGCAACATCTGGGTATTAGACACATGTGCAACATCTGGGTATTAGACACATGTGCAACATCTGGGTATTAGACACATGTGCAACATCTGGGTATTAGACACATGTGCAACATCTGGGTATTAGACACATGTGCAACATCTGGGTATCTTTATTTGTAGACGTTTCGCCATCCATTGGCTTTATCAATACAAATTCAAGCCACTGGAGGGCGAAACGTCTACAAATAAAGATACCCAGATGTTGCATATGCGTCTAATTCTTTATTTTGTACAAATCAACAACATTGGTCGCTGCTGCTAAGTTTAGAAGAGGAGGACAGTTAACTGTAGTTACTGGACCATGGAGCTGAGCTCTTCTCCAGGCTGAGGGACTGACCCCCTCAAATACTTTTTGTCCAAGTTTGATGGACTGATGCCAGTAAAAGAAAGTCTTAGTACTGGCGTCGTGGTTGGTTATCTTTATTCTGGAAAAGTTTCGTCAGCCAGTGGCTTCTTCAGTCCATTGCAGAGAAACAGTAGAAGATAGAGAGTGTGAGGTAACAGTCCCTCACTCTGGAGTCGAAGCGTTCAATCCATAAATCTTGGTAATTGTTCAGTTTATTCGCGGAGACTGGTGAGGTGGAGCAGTGGTAAGCGGAGTCACCAGTGGAAAAACCCACTAGTGGAAGTAGGTCGGGTCTATAAGTTATGCAGAATTTGAAGAATTCCCTGTATCCAGATCCCAAGATGTTGGAAATTTCTTAGAGCTTACGGAATTTCTAGTTCGCAGTTCCTCGAGGAAAAATGCACATTCAGCCAACTCACTACATTTTTCCATTATCTTATATCTTTCTGCCAGTCAACAACGTGGCAGCTCACTAATCCAACCTACCTGACAATAAACTAATTAAAACAGCCACATATTCTGTTTCCATTAAGAACTTGGTGGGAGCACTCAAGAGTGACTGTCACTAACGCAGGCGTATAGATAAGATAAGATAAGATTTCTTCGGATTTTTAACCCCGAAGGGTTAGCCATCCAGGATAACCCAAGAAAGTCAGTGCGTCATCTAGGACTGTCTGTTTTATTTCCATTGGGGTCCTTAATCTTGTCCCCCAGGATGCGACCCACACCAGTCGACTAACAACCCAGGTACCTATTTGCTGCTAGGTGAACATGACAACAGGTGTAAGGAAACACGTCGAAATATTTCCACCCGCCGGGAATCGAACCCGGGCCCTCCGTGTGTGAAGCGAGAGCTCAAGCCACCAGACCACCGGGCCACATAATACCATATGGGAAAGAGGAACACGATATACGGTGGAGAAACAGCAATATCTCTTGAGATTAGGATTCGTGAGTACAAGACAGAAGTATATGGAGGTCTCCCTAATTGCTGTCAGTAACATACTTCCTCAGAAGTCCAGCAGATTTAGTATATCCATACTCTTGACCAGCAGGTTTATGGTCCATTTTGGAGACAACTGTCACGTGATACCTACTGGAGAACGATATATAGAGAAGCATCGTAGCAGGTCTACTGGCTCATGCTGACACGTCCTTGACAAACCCTCCCAATCTCGCTACAGCTCTACAACTGCTGCTACTGCTCCTTCATCCACGACTACCACTACCATGACCAACACCCTCCCCTGCCACTATATATCCTCAGTTATCTTTAATAGGACTGAAGAAGCCACTCGTGGCGAATGGTTCCTCTTAATAAATGTCCCTACCTAGCTTTTTCTACACTGATTAAAATTGTAAATAAAAATGCCTTTTTCCTTTGTTAATTATTGTTATCTAGAGCCAGTATCGTGAGCACAGAGATCACTTGTATATTATTCAGTAATGTATTTATGTTCCTTTCTTCTCGTGTGCAAGAGAAAGCAGGAAATTGCATTCGTATCTTGTCAAGACGGTCAGGGAGCAGCAGGTCACTGTGTCAAGAGTGAGAGAGCAGCCAGGTCACTGTGTCAAGAGTGAGAGAGCAGCAGGTCACTGTGTCAAGAGTGAGAGAGCAGCAGATCACTGTGTCAAGAGTGAGAGAGCAGCAGATCACTGTGTCAAGAGTGAGAGAGCAGCAGGTCACTGTGTCAAGAGTGAGAGAGCAGCAGGTCACTGTGTCAAGAGGTAGCAGGTCACTGTGTCAAGAGGTAGCAGGTCACTGTGTCAAGAGTGAGAGAGCAGCAGGTCACTGTGTCAAGAGTGAGAGAGCAGCAGGTCACTGTGTCAAGAGTGAGAGAGCAGCAGGTCACTGTCAAGAGGTAGCAGGTCACTGTGTCAAGAGAGAGAGCAGCAGGTCACTGTGTCAAGAGGTAGCAGGTCACTGTGTCAAGAGTGAGAGAGCAGCAGGTCACTGTGTCAAGAGGTAGCAGGTCACTGTGTCAAGAGTGAGAGAGCAGCAGGTCACTGTCAAGAGTGAGGTAGCAGCAGGTCACTGTGTCAAGGCAGTGAGGTAGCAGCAGTTCACTGTGTCAAGGCAGTGAGGTAGCAGCAAGTGACTGTGTCAAGTAGCAGCAGGTCACTGTGTCAAGTAGCAGCAAGTCACTGTGTCAAGTAGCAGCAGGTCACTGTGTCAAGTAGCAGCAAGTGACTGTTTCAAGTAGCAGCAGGTCACTGTGTCAAGTAGCAGCAAGTGACTGTGTCAAGTAGCAGCAAGTGACTGTGTCAAGTAGCAGCAAGTGACTGTGTCAAGTAGCAGCAAGTGACTGTGTCAAGTAGCAGCAAGTGACTGTGTCAAGTAGCAGCAAGTGACTGTGTCAAGTAGCAGCAAGTGACTGTGTCAAGTAGCAGCAAGTGACTGTGTCAAGTAGCAGCAGGTCACTGTGTCAAGTAGCAGCAGGTCACTGTGTCAAGTAGCAGCAAGTGACTGTGTCAAGTAGCAGCAGGTCACTGTGTCAAGTAGCAGCAGGTCACTGTGTCAAGTAGCAGCAGGTCACTGTGTCAAGTAGCAGCAAGTCACTGTGTCAAGTAGCAGCAGGTCACTGTGTCAAGTAGCAGCAAGTGACTGTTTCAAGTAGCAGCAGGTCACTGTGTCAAGTAGCAGCAAGTGACTGTGTCAAGTAGCAGCAGGTCACTGTGTCAAGTAGCAGCAAGTGACTGTGTCAAGTAGCAGCAGGTCACTGTGTCAAGTAGCAGCAGGTCACTGTGTCAAGTAGCAGCAGGTCACTGTGTCAAGACAGTGTCACCTTCAAAAGTCTCGATAGTAAGGACCTCCAGCTTTGCACTGTTAACAGATACCAGTGAGGTGGTGGTGCTAACAATGTGTCTTTATCTTTCCTCTCTACTTCACTTCAACACCGTTTCTGTTCTCCCTGCAACTGTTAACAGTGTTGTCGTTGGCTGGGTTTATTCTCTCCATATCCCCGGGTTGCTGATGGTGGGGAATTTTTTTTTTTTTTTTTTTGAGAATATTTGGACCCAGAATTTGAAATGTGTCTCTGGAGAGGAAACTCCAGCCTAATTGAAAGTGTTGACACGAGCAGTTTCATTAGGGTGCCCAGAAATGCCAACGGCAAGTCCCTCACGTTTACATCGTTCTCCCCCCTCCCCTTTCCTCTCCGTTCCTACCCCCTTCCCCTCTGCTCATCCCCCTCTTATCACCTTCCCCACTTCCCCACTCGCCGGAAAAAACTTGTTTGTTCATCCCTGGTTCGTAAACAAGTCACCTAAGAAACAGATTTTATATGTCGGTGTCACTCATAATGAGATTATTTTTTTGCAACCGACTTAAAATAATCTTCGCTGTTGATTTTTTGCTAATTTATATAGACATTTCTAAATACCAAAACCAAGTTAATACTCGTATGCTATAATGTCATCTGTTGTATTTCTGTTCTCCAGGTTCCCGCAGCTTGTATTTTTGTTCTCCAGGTTCCCGCAGCTTGTATTTCTGTTCTCCAGGTTCCCGCAGCTTGTATTTCTGTTCTCCAGGTTACCGCAGCTTGTATTTCTGTTCTCCAGGATCCCGCAGCTTGTATTTCTGTTCTCTAGGTTCCCGCAGCTTGTATTTCTGTTCTCCAGGATCCCGCAGCTTGTATTTCTGTTCTCCAGGTTCCCGCAGCTTGTATTTCTGTTCTCTAGGTTCCCGCAGCTTGTATTTTTGTTCTCCAGGATCCCGCAGCTTGTATTTCTGTTCTCCAGGTTCCCGCAGCTTGTATTTCTGTTCTCCAGGTTCCCGCAGCTTGTATTTCTGTTCTCCAGGTTCCCGCAGCTTGTATTCCTGTTCTCCAGGTTCCCGCACCTTGTATTTCTGTTATCCAGGTTCCCGCACCTTGTATTTCTGTTATCCAGGATCCCGCACCTTGTATTTCTGTTATCCAGGTTCCCGCAGGCTATGTAGCCTTACTTAAAATTTCAAACATTTAAAAGAATTCCTTACTTAAAGTATATTTCTGAGAAAACATTCTTTTTAAAATGTCAAAGAAAAGCAGTGAGGATTTAAGTCTTACATTCAAGGTAAAAAAAATCCATGAAAACATTTAGTTAAAATAAAAGATGAATGATGGGTATCCAGGTTAAATAATGTTAAAGAATGATTTTAGAATGTGATGTAAGCTGTGATATATAAGATAAAGTATTGGTAGCTTTACCCAGGAAACTTTAAGTTTTGGATTTTATAAGTTGGCAATTATTCCTCTCAATTTTTTTCCCCACAACCTGAAATTTAAGAAACATGTTTTGTTGTATAACCAGGGAACCAATTAGCCGGACTTGAGTCCTGGAGGTGGGAAATACAGTACCTACACTCTGGAGGAAGGGTGTGAATATTAGCCCTGGAGGTGAGAAGTACAGTACCTACACTCTGGAGGAGGGGTGTGAATCTTAGCCCTGGAGGTGGGAAGTACAGTACCTACACTCTGGATGAGGGGTGTGAATGTTAGCCCTGGAGGTGAGAAGTACAGTACCTACACTATGAAGGTTGGGTGGGGATGTCACCGTCCTGGAGCTATGGAGTGCAGTGAATGCACTCTGAAGAAGGTGTGAGAATATTGCGGTTTTGAGTGCTACCTGAACTATGATTTAAAACATATTTCTGGCAAGACAGCGAGTGGATGAGTGACAGTGAATGTCGGACCCCCTACGTCGGTGGGAGACTGCCTGTATGTTATTCAACTTATTCAGCTACGGTATGTCTTGTTCTGCCAGCAGCAGCCGCCCTTTTTTTGTTATTTTGTTATTGACGTTTATCTATACGTAAATGTAAAAAAAATTAACGTTAACGTAGCTTTTAATAAAAAAATATTTTACGTGGAGGCTTAGCTCGGGCGGAAATAACATCAAATGCGAGCGAAAACTTCTACCAAAACAACGTTTCGACCGGTGGAGACCTCATCAATCACGACGCTGTCCTGCAAAACCCTGCTCAGCAACCTGCACTTTTTCCATACCTCAGGTTGCGCACGGAAACATAATTTTGTTAGTTCCTTTGGCTATTTATATGGAAATTGCCTCGTTTACTTGTCTTACTTGATGGTAGTGAATCTTCACTGTCAGGTGCGCCATCCATAAGGGCAGGCGCGCAGCAGTCACCAACAACCTGGTAGATCAACCTAAAAGAGTGACAAACTAGTGGCGAACTGAGGTAGGAAGGTCGATGAAGTTTTAGTATTCCCCTTCCCCTAACCCCTTACCCTAACCCCTTACCCTAACCCCTTACCCTAACCCCTTACCCAAACCCCTTACCCTAACCCCTTCCCCTAACCCCTTCCCCTAACCCCTTCCCCTAACCCCCTCCCCCCCTCTAATCAACTTCAGAACTTCTGACAAACTCTAAGGTTATTCTGCTGCCGTGATTGACTTAGTGTTTGAGTGTGGCCAAGTGTGTTTGTGTTGAGTGTGGCCACGTGTGTCTGAGTGTGTGGCCAGGTGTGTTTGTTTTGAGTGTGGCCACGTGTCTGCGAGTGTGGCTAGGTGTGTTTGTTTTGAGTGTGGCCACGTGTCTGTGAGTGTGGCCAGGTGTGTTTGTTTTAAGTGTGGCCACGTGTGTCTGTGAGTGTGGCCAGGTGTGTTTGTTTTGAGTGTGGCCACGTGTGTCTGTGAGTGTGGCCAGGTGTGTTTGTTTTGAGTGTGGCCACGTGTGTCTGTGAGTGTGGCCAGGTGTGTTTGTTTTGAGTGTGGCCACGTGTGTCTGTGAGTGTGGCCAGGTGTGTGTGTATTGACAGTGTCACCAGGTTTGGTATCAGTATTATGCACCTCTCCAGTGTACCAATGGTACAGCAGTGGTATTTTTTCACGTTTTTGATCAAGCTAAAGATAGCATTTAGCGTGTAGACTAGGAACACACATTAGCATATAGATTGGCATTTACCATACACCTGATAAAACAGAGTTGTTTGTAAAACCCGCTTTGACGCAGGAAGGAGAAGGTATGTTGTATATGGATGTATTTAATAGAGTAAAAGAATAGAAAGACGCAATACAATAAGCTCTCTTATAAAACTCCTCTGTTCAGTGTGATTTTTTCGTAAATTGGATTAAAAAAGTGCATCAGAAGTGGAAGAACTTTAAAAAGGGCATTCCAAAATTGAATACCGCTGACTATGAAGGCCTTACCACGCACTATTAAATTCTAGACGTACCTGTTCAATCGCATTTGCAAAAAAATCGCGCTATGCAGAGGAGCTTTATGAGAGAGGTTATTGTGGTTGGAACAATTCACAAGTTGTAGATAAGCTTTTAGACTGAGGGAGAGAGAGAAGAGTAAGTCAGATCAGGCGAAGAGCTTGAGACAAGAAAAGAGCTTTATGTACGACACTTGCAGACGTAAATATAGAGTCTCTTGAGGTATATGTGGTGTGTTGGTCGGTGGAGAGTGTTTGTTGTTGATATCGTCAGGCCTCCAGCAGTAACAACCTGGTTGACCAGGCAAGCACCAGACGAGCCTAGCCTATGGCCGGGCTCAGAGAGTAGTAAGACTCTCGAAACTCATCAAAGTTATATCAAAGGTAAAGGTATCGTGAGGTCACACCTGTTGGAGTACCAGAAGCTGTCAGGGAGGAAGTCACTGACCACAGATATCACGTCTAACAGACCACAGATGTCACGTCTAACAGACCACAGATGTCACGTCTAACAGACCACAGATGTCACGTCTAACAGACCACAGATGTCACGTCTAACAGACCACAGATGTCACGTCTAACAGACCACAGATGTCACGTCTAACAGACCACAGATGTCACGTCTAACAGACCACAGATGTCACGTCTAACAGACCACAGATGTCACGTCTAACAGACCACAGATGTCACGCCTGCTAACAGACCACAGATGTCACGTGCTAACAGACCACAGATGTCACGCCAATGCTCAACAGACCACAGATGTCACGTTCTAACAGACCACAGATGTCTAACAGACCACAGATGTCACGTCTAACAGACCACAGATGTCACGTCTAACAGACCACAGATGTCACGTCTAACATACCAGGGTCCAACACACTCTTTACGAAAAGATCCAACAGGCTTATGTTTAACACGCATGAATGTGCAACACGCATGCCTGCCCACTGCGCGTACACATTCAATGAACATCAGAGGTTGATGTTGCCATAAAATCCGTTGTATTCGCTTGGAAAAATAAATTTCAAGCGAACTCAGTGCAAGACGGATACAGAGCAATTAAACGAGTACACTTAAACGAACACAAATTAAAATATTTAACTCATGAAGTGCCAAAAAGAAAAACTTCAAAGCAATGAGGTATTTTATCCCCAATATTCTTTCCCTGCTGTACCTTTCAAAGGCGTTACTTGATGCTGGTAAAGGGCTCCTGATCCAAGGAATTATATTTTTTCTCCTGGATCAAACCTGATTACTTCCCATTTTCCAGGTGTCATTTGACTCTTGCATATAATATTAATTATAAAGCATTGCCATATTTTTTTTGAGGTCAGAATGGAGATGTTAGAACCAGCCGCGTCTCAGGCTCTGTATTCACTCTCACACTCAGGGTGAGTGTAGGAGGGCGAATCATTCCGCACTTTTCTGCACCCCCACCGTAGTGTAGCTACGGTGGGGGTGCAGAAAAGTGCGGAATGATTCGCCCTCCGTAGTGTAGCTACGGTGGGGGTGCAGTTAGTATGAAAAAAACTAGCTTTAAAATAGTCATACTGACCCGTCAGTAGATTTCCTATTTCATACGAAAATCATTTTGAAAGCTCAGTGGGTAAGGCTAGTACAGAGCATCTCAGTCACTTCTACTTTCCAAACGTAATGACTTTATCGATTTCAGTTTTAGCTCTCGAAACAGCATTATCGAACGATGATTGTGGGGTGTGGGTGGGTGTTGGTGTGTTGGGGGAGTAGGTGGGTGTTGGTGTGTTGGGGGAGTAGGTGGGTGTTAGTGTGTTGGGGAGTAGGTGGGTGTTGGTGTGTTGGGGGAGTAGGTGGGTGTTGGTGGGCTGCATACAGTGTGTTTGTGATGCAGACGGTGGAGTTCTCTTAAAAACAAGATTCCCTGCAGCAAACCTCCTGATCCACGCTAGTCAGGTGCTACGTACTGCTTGGAACAAACCTGATCCATGCTAGTCAGGTGCTACGTACTACCTGCAACAAACCTCCCGGCCCAGGCTAGAGAGGTGCTACGTACTACCTGCAATAAGCCTCCTGATCCACGCTAGTCAGGTGCTACGTACTGCTTGGAACAAACCTGATCCATGCTAGTCAGGTGCTACGTACTACCTGCAACAAACCTCCCGGCCCAGGCTAGAGAGGTGCTACGTACTACCTGCAATAAGCCTCCTGATCCATGCCAGACAGGTGCTACGTACTACCTGCAACAAGCCTCCTGATCCATGCTAGTAAGGTGCTACGTACTACCTGCATCAAACCTACTAGTCCATGCTAGACAGGTGCTACGTACTACCTACAACAAACCTGGATAGGTGCTACCTATACACAACCAGTCTCAACCATACATCTATCTAAACTATTTTTAAGGCCACAATATATTTTTTCCCATTCATTTACAACTTTTTCAAATCACTATACTTCTATTTTAAATCTTAATTTAGAAATTGGACCTTTATTTCCCTTCTCTGGATCGAAACTGATTGCCAACCATGTCCCAGGAGTTGTATAACCCCTATGGCCTTAGCGCTTCCTCATAAGTGTAATTGACTGGCTTACGATACAAACTGAGAATCAGATATAACATGTGAAGCAGATTTTGTGGTATTAAGGGCGAGACTGCATGTACATACAACATGAGCGTGACAAGGCTTGCAGAATGCGGCAAAAGCCTTTAAGAAAGCTATCGGTAAAGAGAAAGACACTCCGCCTCTCCTCCGTGGGTCTCTGAGTGTATAAGGCAAGTGCATCAGTGAGTCTGGAAATTGTCTAGAAAGAAATACTCTGTAGATAAGAAGGTGGACTGTCAGACGTAGAGTGTATAGTTTTTCCAAGTGTATATCAGCGGTATTAGATTCTATATGTTAATAAGACACAATACGAGGGTTATGTATTTTACTGAGAAAATATTTCGTCCACCAGGGACTTTATGAGTCCATAAAGAAAGGCATTCTGGAGAAAGCGTCTTAACACTATTCAAATAACCCACGCATAGATGATAGGAGATTACCACGACGTTTCAGTCCGATTTGGACCATTTATAAAGTCAAAATAAATGACATCAACCACATATTGTGTCACAGATGTCCCCAAATACACAGGGAGGTGGTCAGTACAGATGTCGTGGTGTGCAGCAGACTGTGGAGGACATGTTTACAGTCACGGTATGGTGACTGTTTCCTTCTCAAGGGTGGATGTTTTGTATTTATTTTTAATTGCTAAGGAAGCTGAGTGATTTTCCAGGTCAGAGGCTACGTATCTCACAGCTTCTTCAATGCAGAGAGTTCGTTCCCATGGTAACAAATCTCACAGCTTCCTTCGTTGGTACAGAGTTCGCTCCCATGGTAACAAATCTCACAGCTTCCTTCTTCAATACAAAGAGTTCCTTTCCACGATAACATAAAAGATGTGTAATTTCTATGTCGTTTAAAAAACGCACCTAAACTAACACAGGAATATAGCCATATCTTAAAATTTACATAACATAGCATAATGATGCTAAACATAGGCAAGAGTAAACTAAATTGAGTTAGTTTTATTAATCATCATCAGAGAGAGATTTGTTTTGGTATATGTAGGTATTATAATTTTTTTTGACAAAACCTAACTTAGAAACCTCACCTAACCTAACTTAAATTAGTGTAATTTTTTTTAGCTAAATTCTGCTATGTATAGCACAGGTCACTTTAAATTTATTTAATAATTCTTAGTCAATGATATATATATATTTTCGTTTTGTTCAGATTGATTTTCAATAATTTATAGCAAAAACAAATTTTTATTCTGCTAAGATATATATATATATATATATATTTTTTTTTTTTTTTTTTTTCAACAAGTCGGCCGTCTCCCACCGAGGCAGGGTGACCCAAAAAGAAAGAAAATCCCCAAAAAGAAAAAACTTTCATCATCATTCAACACTTTCACCACACTCATACATAATCACTGTCTTTGCAGAGGAGCTCAGATACTACAGCTGAGAAAAGTCCCTCCCAGCTGTCACTATCTCAGACCCCTCCTTTAAAGTGCAGGCATTGTACTTCCCATTTCCAGGACTCAAGTCCAACTAAATCAATTAACTGGTTTCCCTGAATCCCTTCACACAATGTTACCCTGCTCACACTCCAACAGATCGTCATGTCCCAAAAACCATTCGTCTCCATTCACTCCTATCTAACACGCTCACACATGCTTGCTGGAAGTCCAAGCCCCTCGCCCACAAAACCTCCTTTACCCCTTCCCTCCAACCTTTTCTAGGACGACCCCTACCCCGCCTTCCTTCCCCTACAGATTTATACGCTCTCCAAGTCATTCTACTTTGATCCATTCTCTCTAAATGACCAAACCACCTCAACAACCCTCTTCAGCCCTCTGACAAATACTTTTAGTAACTCCACACCTTCTCCTAATTTCCACATTCCGAATTTTCTGCATAATATTTACACCACACATT